>JAPKLW010000003.1:1283991-1444082 GCA_026898455.1 Plectranthus barbatus
ATATATAGGGTTGCATTATATGGTTACCTAGCTTTCCTATGTTATATAAGACAAAAATCCAACCTTCCAATTTGAATTTGGATGGATAGAATTAAGTTTAAATTTTAATGATTAAATATATAATAAGGGTAATGAGGTAATTAATTTATATTATTATTTCTCATTAATCAACTCAATGTTACGTTATTCCTTGTTTCTCTCTCCCATCAATATTCTCTCTCCTTTATTATTCTTATAAAATTTTAAATAATCATAACTCATTCAATTTAAGTTATTTTTTTAGATACTATATATCAAATTAAAGATAATTTAATTATCTTTCAAACGAAATCGCTATTACATATGTTCAGAATAAGATAAACTAAATAATGTAATAGGTAAAGCTAAATAATGTACCATAATATAGAGAATAATGTAATGATATAGTATACTTACCTAATTTCGATGCTATTCTTATAAAAATTGGGGAAAATCTTAATTTCACAATTACGGTTGCATTTTTATACATTAAAAGGTGTTCGAGCACTACATTATGTGTCGTCTTTGTATTATATTATCCATGCTTGTTTTTTCGGTTGCATGATATATATCAAATTGTTGTATGAATGGTACATTGTGCATCGACTGAGTGATACATTATGTATCACATGAGTATTACATTATTCATATCTGTTTTTTTGCGTTGCAGTATATAGATCAAAGTGTTGCCTGAATGGTACAATATGTGTTGTGGTACATTATGTATCGGCTTTATAGTACATTATTCAACCGTATGTACATTATTTATATATGTATTTTTTATGGTTGCATAATATAGATCAAAGAGTTGTCAGAATGATACATTATATATTGAGTGAGTGGTACATTATGTATTGATTGTATATTACATTATTTTACTGAATATTATATTATTCATGTCTGTTTTTTTGCGGTTGCATGACGTTGATAAAAGTATTGTTTGAATGGTGCATTGTATATCGACTGATTGGTACATTATGTGTTCATTGTATATTACATTATTAATGTCTGATTTCTTGCCGAAAAAAGAAACAAATAGTTCTCTTTATTCATCAATCTGTATTTCTCTTTATTAGTATTACAGTATTACATTATTCTTATTATTATGTTACATTATTTAGTTTTAGCTATTACATTATTTGATTTTGCTACAATTACCTTATTCCTAACATATGCAATATGGATTTCGTTTGAAATGTAATTAAATTATCTTTAATTTGATATATAATAAGTGAAAAAATAATTCAAATTGAAGAAGTTATGATTATTTAAAATTTTATAAGAATTATAGAGGAGAGAGAAAAATGATGAGAGAAGGAAAAAATAAGAAACAATGTGTCATTGGTTAATGAAAGAGAATAATATAAATTAATTACCTAATCCACATAATATACCCCTAATTTATATTTACACATTAAAAATAAAAATTAATTCATAATTTAATAACCGTTAGATTGATAAAATAAATGGTTGAGATTTGGTCTCATATAACATCTAGAGAATGGGTAACATATGATCACTACTATATATATATATATATATATATATATATATATAGAGAGAGAGAGAGAGATAGAGAGAGATTCACTCAAGTGCTAAAATTAAAGTTTGTGCTAAATATGAATGAATCTCAGCCCTTGGATTGATAGCATCAATGGTTGAGATTAAAACATAAAGATTAAAAAATTAAGCATAACCTCCGTTCGTGCTTAATTGCTTTATAAATCGTGCTTAATTCGATTAAGCATGATTTATAAAGCAAAAAAGAATAAAATCTGTGAAAATGTTTTAATCTCAACCATTGAATTTTTTAGATGAAGGGTGTAGATTCATTCCTATTTAGCACAAACTAATTTTTAGTATGTGAGTCACTCCCTATATATATATATATATGAGATCATATGATAATAAATAAGTATATTAAAAATAAGAATGAATCTCATCCATCAAATGTAATTAAATCAATGGTTGATATCTAATCAAGCAACAATTAAAACACAATCAAGCAACAACTGAAATACAATCAAGCAACATTGTAATTAAGCAACAACTAAAACACAATTAAACAATATTGCAAAGGTAATCAAGCGACTTTATTATTTTATCACGAGGAAAATTTTTATCACCGGATCCAATTTCTATATATATATATAGGGGAGTGATCATATGAGAACTCCTCTTACCATGTGAAAATAAGAACTAATTTCGGCCATCCAATTGGTGATCCAACGCTCAAGACTAAATAATTCCCGTCTGCATTATAGTGTAGTAAAACATTCATTAAAGGTTAATTTTGTAATATTTTTTTTCTCTCTTCTAAAATCATCCTAAATTTTTAAATAATCATCTCCTTCGATTTAGATTATTTTTTAATATATCATATATCAAATTAAAGGTAATTTAATTATCTTTCAAACGAAATCCCTATTGCATATGTTTCGATTTAAAAATCATCGTAAAAAATGAAAATTAGTGATTATATGCATAATTCTCGTAACAGTACACGAATTCTTATATAATGATGGAGTTGCACAATATAATGCATGAAGTTATATTATATAATGCAGAATATGATAGATAAAATGCAATAACTTTTTTCCTGCAAGATCAAAAAAAATTAAAATTCATTATCTTTGCATACTGTAGATAATATTTGTTATAAAAGTTGATCATATATTACTTGTTTTTAATTGTGTATTTTTCTGTTATATTATATAAATGTATATTACTATATTATATAATGCATTTTTGTTAGGTATATAATGAATGTTTGCTAGGTATATAATGCATGTCGAGGTCAATATAATGCATGAAGTTATATAATGAATACAATTGCACAATATAATGCTTGAAATTATAGTATATAATGCAAAATATGATAAATAAAATGCAACATGTTTTTTCAGCAAAATCGTCATTCATCATTATATTTGCACTTGTCATGTATTATATAGTAATAACGTATGCATTATAATGAAAGTTATATAATTTTCTCTAAATAAAAGTAATATCATGTATAATATGCTTAATTCTCGTAATAGTACACGAATTCTTATATAATGAATGCAGTTGCACAATATAATGCATGAAGTTATAGTATATAATGCACAATATGATAGATAAAATACAACATGTTTATTTCAGCGAAATCATCATTCATCATTATATTTGCACTTGTTAATATATAGTAATAAGATATGCATTATAATGACAATAATATAATTTTTTCCTTAAATAAAAGTAATATTATATATAATAGAGAAAGTAATGTCGTATAATGATAGTAATAATGTTCTAAAATAAGAGTAATATCATATTATAATGCATGAAGATATTTGTTAGGTATATAATGCATGTTTTCTAGATATATAATGCATGTTTCTTATGCATATAATGCATATTTGTTAGATATATAATGCATATCGAGATATAATATGCAAACAAAATCTTAAATAAGTACAAAATGACAAAAATACCCTATAATGCAAGTTTTTTGAGATAAAATGACCGAAAATTTTAGTAAAATCCTGAGCGTTCATCCAAGAAAATCAATGGCGATGATTGATTCTTATTTCTTATGGTAATAGTGATTCTCACTGGATCGCATCCCTATATATATATATATATATATATCCCCTTTTGTGAGTGGGAAGAGCACGGAACATTCTAAAAATGGAATAGAGCTAAATCTCAAGGCAATATTTCAAATTAGCCCTTTAAACTGCCTAAATATATACAAATCAATTTTCCACTTTTACAATAGTCAATTTGGCTAAGAAAGTCTTTGCTAGTGTAAAACTGCATAGATGTTACGAACCAAAAACACGCAAATTTAAGGGTATGATTATTGTAATGGTTTAAAGAAACATATAATTACAGCATCTGCTTTGCCATACAAAACATAAACAAGTACAAAGATAACTTAAACAGTTGCAGTAAAATTGAAGGATGCCGTGTGCTTGTTTACAATCAACATGGTCAATCAAATATTTTCTGGGCTTCAATTATGCTATGCTGACTGCAAGGGAAATACCATGGAAAGTAAGTTAGAAGCAACAGAATATGTGCACGAATCGTCAAAAATGGAAAGATGAAAGAAGGTCGAATGCAGGTCGGAAGAGGTGAAAGCTAAGCTTACTAGTCATCCTTGGTGATGCGATAGTACTTTTCAGCATGCTGTCGTTGGCCAATCAATTGAGCAAACCTCTCATCATGAGTAATGACAATAAGCTGAAAATTCTCTTGCCCTTTCCTATCCTCCATTATTCTGAATACATTATGACAAAACAATGATCCAAATACGTGACAATTCTACTAATGAACACCTAATAGACTGCAAGCCACACATACCTGAGAAGAGCTGCAGCAAGACTTTCAGAATTAGGGCCATCCAAATTTGTGGTTGGTTCATCAAGTGCAAGTATCCCGCAATTAAGGCAAAAAGTTTCAGCCAATGCCAATCTTATAATAAGCGAAGCAAGGACCTGAAAATGGAAGGAACAATTTGAACCAAGAAAGGCAGAAATCAAGTGAAATCATGCCAATCTCCAAAGTTCATTGGAGAAATTTACCTTTTGACCAGCACTACATCTTCCTCTCATTTCTAATTCTGCATCACCGGTTTGCATTAACACCTGCAATTTGACAGAGAACTAGATCAATGAAAACGTACATAAGAAAGTTGAGAAAAGGCTCCACCACTTCCTTCAGGATTACTTAAACAAACAAGTATCTAAGGTAAAATTATTCTTAACATGGCTAACTGGGATCTCAGTAAAATTAAAGGCAAAAAGTAGTTGAATGGAATACATTATGCTTTCAAACTTTTCAAAAAGCCAAAGAACAATAAAGTTGCTGCGTTTTCCTCCATATCCTAATTCGGCCATTTGGGTGAAATTTTAGTTTGTGTTTAGTGGTCGAAATTAGTTGGCATGTACGATAAGATGAATTCCAAATAAGTCTTAAGACATATTACCGAAGCAATATTAAGGAATTACACCAAAAAGAGCCCTTAATCCATTGGCCATCATATCCGCATGCATAGATTGGAAAAAAAAAAAAAAAAAGATGATATTCCATTATGCATCTTACTACATAACATCTACATGATTGAGTCGCAAATGGCTTAGTACTAGATGATGTGTAGTTCGGATCCTTAACATAACAAACTATATCGTTTTACACTTCAACTATTTCTACAATAATATTTGTTGGAGGTTATTTTAAATATGGTAGTGAATGTAGCCTTTAATTAAGTGATTTATTTCGGAAAATAGAATGATTTACTTCCTAGAATAGATTAGCTTGACTTGTATATATATGGACTGGCTTGACGAATAATACACACTAAATTGCCCACTTCTTTCGTTTTGTCATGGCATCAGAGTCAAGTTCTTTTACAACCATAGTTTTAAAAAGTGCAGGGAAACAAGGTCCTAAAAAAATGAGGCGTGAAGCAAGATCGAATCAGAAATTCAAGGCGGACATAATTATAAAAATTACTTATAAATTATTTAAACATGATATTACCACTCAAGTACACAATTTAAATATTATATATGTCAAGTTTTTTTTTAAAAAAGATTATATATGTTAAATAGTACACAAAACAGCATCATAGTATCAATCTATAGGTCTAAATCCTAATATCTGAAGATTTTTCATACAATAAGACTGTTGTTAATTCCATGTATGGTGATGAAAATTAGAAGAAGAATTACAGAGAGAACATCTACTGGAGATAGTAGCTTGATAAGAGATAGGCATGAGGTTGTAGAAGAATGTTAGACACAGCCACATGAGAAATTAGAACATTTTACGTTAAGGTTACAGAATTTTTTGTTTTGAATCTTTTACTTATTAGCTTATTCTTATTCTATTTTCAATGTCATTTATTAAAAAAATGATATAATATTTATGATTTTTTATAATGTTTTTAAGTTAAAAAATATTAATCAAAAGTTGCACCTCACTGTGCCTCCTTGAGGCCTAAGGAATATGCTCACCTCGTAGCTACTAAGGCAATTTTGGAGTTTTAAGGCGCACCTCATGTGATATTACTAAAACTCAGTTTTCCGCTATTGCTACTCTCTACCCTGTGACCGCTACTGCCTATCTTCTTTTTCAGCTAGGGTTTTGCGTTCTGCCCTTCTTTAAATGTATCTAAGTCTGAACCTATTAAGTTAGGAACCAATATTAAATTGAATGTTCCAATTATTTGTTATTGTCTCAAGGTTTTTGTTATTCTTGGGCTCTCAAAAAAAAAGGCACCATGTTTTGTCTAATCCTCCAATGGATCCTAAGTATGATACCTGGAATGCTAATGACTGTTTTTCTGGCATGGCTTCTCAATAGCATGGAAATATAGTGAGTAAGAATGTCAAGTTCTAAAACAGTACTAAATCCATGTAGGTATATGTTATGTGATGCATTTCAATGAAAATAATGTTCGGTGTTTGAGTTGTTTGAGGAACTCTTTCCTCATCCAGAGTCTGACATGCCTCTTAACGAGTATTCCTCTATCATGTGACACGAGCAAACGGCAAAATTCATACCCGGATAGATGCTAGATACTGATCTCTAACCCATTCAAGATAGTATAATTTCTAGTGTTAAAAGCTCCTTCCTTATCAAATGCTCTACCTCATGTGCTTTGTGCCAACACTAATCACCTTAGTTATGGTTCTAAGACTCAGCCGTGAAAGCTCGTAGTGACGTAGTCAACCTTCTCATGATTGACTTCGACATGGTCATAGTTGTGGTGCTGGCCTTAATAATTGACATTTCAATCATTGTGGTCATAGCATTAATACTTGTCAAAAGTTATGGAAGAAATTTGGCAACCTAATTAGGCCACCATGGCTTATGCTAAGCCATGTTCACTCTTTCTTGCTATGATCCCGTTCCCATGCACCAAGTATGACAATCTGATCCAATTATAAAGTACATCTATTCCTGCTGCTTCTACCACTAGAGGTGTATTTGCTGTGCCTCAAGGCATTTCACGCGCGTGATATTTCTTTTGTCAGCAATTATTTATAGTTCTTACCATGAGGCTTATAAACACCCTCTTTGCCGGGTATAGGAGTTAGCATGAGTCAAACCAACTCGCAACCTACTCGGGATCAGCTCGAAAAAACACAAAATCGATTACACATTAACCAAGTCAAGCTTGAGCATAAGCACCATGATTCTCGACTGGATAGGCTTGCGAATTTTATCGAGTTCGAGCCCATGTCGAACTTAGATTTATTATTTAATTATAAATAATTTAAAATATTTATTAAAATTGAAAAATCGAGCTCGAGCCTGAGCCAGGCCACAATTGGCTCAAGATCAACCCTAGGCGGGTAGCTATGGATGAGGAAATGTGTGCTCTTATAAGTCGTGGTACTTGGGAAATGATACATTCAAACTTATGGTGTTGATTACTATGAGACGCTATCTCCTATTGCTGGACTCTATTTATCTTGTTCCTTTAGATATCAATCTTTTTTAGCCCATGTATCATCTTAATGTGTCGCCTTTATCTATGGTGACTTGACTGAAACTAGCTTTATGGAGCAAAGATAGGGGGTAACTATGATCAATGTCTTGAAATCAAAGTGTGAAAGCATGGTTTGATAAATTCACCAAGCTTCTCGAAGTTAAATGGTATTAAGAATGCAAGTTAGATCACTTTGTTTGCGTGTGAAATTCAACTTCTAGCATTGTTGTTCTTATTTTGTATGTTGATGAAATATTTGCTTCAAGTAATGATGTATATGTGATTGATGAGACAAAAAAAAACGTTCATCAACACTTTGTTGTTAAGGGTGTGAGACATCCCAAGTATTTCTTAGGGATTGACATTACTCACAGCAAGTTTGGAATTTCTCTTATGTCTGCAAAAGTATGCTATAGGTCTACGCAAAGAAACTGAATAGTTAGGAACAAAATAGATTAATCAATCCCAATATTTGGGATAACCGAGGAGATTTCTTGGATGGAAGAGATAAATATAGACAACTTTTTGGGAAACTTATCTACTTAACAGCAACTAGTACGAGCATTTCCTCTTCAGGTCGGTTGGCCAAGCATTTCATATATAAATCAAAACAAGTTCCGTGGGATGCTGCTATCCAAATATTTTGGGAAAGGATTATCAATCGAGAAAAATGGTAATCTTAGATTAGAAAGATATTATGATGATGTAGCTATATTTGCATAAATAAGTAGATTGGTTTGATGAATAACACACGCGCAATTCCCCGAGTATCATTTGTCCAAATTAATTAGCCAAAATTGCCCTAAATTAACGAACGGTGACTACACTGAGAAATTTGTTAAAAGAAAAATGTAGCTAAGGTTGGATTACCTTTTTCATCCTTTCTTACTAGTAAACCATTTAGAAAAGGCTAGGAAATATAGTTGAAATTATTTAGGTTATCATCTGAAAAAAAAAAAAAATGAGAGTAGGGCAATGAAATTTAGATGCAAATGCAAATAGATATGAAGTACATCAAATTCATACTAAGGGAATGCCCTGGTATGACATAAAGAGCTTTTGTGTCTACAAAAGCGGAACCTGAGGTTCTGACACAAATCTCATGAAATATAATGGGATAATTGCAAATATGGTCCCATACTTTGAGTGGGTGGCAAACTTGATGCCATATAATCAAGGATGAATGATTAAATTGGTTAAAAATTTACCAAATTGACAGTCACTTTCAGGTATGTTAATTGGGTTTTCAAGCTAAATTAAAATGTGATAAAATTTAAGAGAATAGCAGGTCCCATTAGGGGTGAGCATGAGTCAAGCCGTCTCGCAAGCTACTCGGGATCGGCTCGAAATCGACTCGATAGTAATCGAGCCGAGCTCGAGTTATTGTCGAGCTCGAGCTAGAGCTTTGTGATACTCGATTCGACAGGCTCGCGAGCCTTATCGAGCTCGAGTCGAGCTTGGGTTCGAGCTGGCTCACGAGCCTTATCGAGCTTAATATAATATAAATTCTTATTCCTAAATTTATTATTTAATCATAAATAATATTAATTTTTATTAAAAATTAAATTAATTTAAAATAATCGAGCTCGATCGAGTCGAGTCGAGCTTGACGAGTTTGATCTCGAGTCGAGCTCGAGCTTGAAAATCTAAGCTCGATTGAGTCGAGCTCGAGCTCGAGCCTGGCCATACTCGGCTCGTGATCACCCCTAGGTCCCATGCACAACCTACATGTCACAATCATTTTGGAATGAAAAAAAAAATCCTTCTCTACAGATGTATTAGCCCATTTTCTATCACAGCAAAATCTACAGGCTGCAATCGATGGAAGAAGACATCAGCTTAATTCGAATTTTGTCAGTAAGAAAGCTGGGCCCTTGCGAAATTGAAATGGTTGAAACAGAGTTATCAATTTTCAAGCAATCTGAACCCTTTCTAAATAGTTTTGTAAGTTAGAAGAAAAAAAATTGCCGACAATATCCACCCTGATTCTATAGGACCAAAAATGTCACCCCCTGGGACTTAATTTGCATCTTTTCCATGATGCAACTGACAGAACTTTTTTCAGGCATCACATTAATACCAAAAGGAACTAGAGAATAAAGAAATCGAAAAGCTGCATGTCAGTTTTAGGTTACTGGACTGTATTGAAAACTGAAACCATCAGCCATTTTTGAACCTTCAAGATTTAACTAAACAATATATTACATTCAGGTATTGGGGGAATTCAAAATGATATACCACCAAATATGTTGCTAATGCAAAAGGTCCTGTATAACACATTTAGGATGAATAAGGTGAAGAAACAAAAGAGGAATTTACCTTATAACTGTATGACCGAGTACCAGAGCTATCAGAATCTGAATGAATGCTAATATAATCAATATCTTGACCCCTGTAAGTTTGCTGCCACAGTTCCCGTATGATTTTATTTATCTCTTCCATTTTCATTGAGTGGAAGCGCATGAGTGCTCTAAAAAGTAAAGATTCAATTATTTATTATCGTGCATTTATCATTGTTAGAAAAGTATAACATCAAGTGATATACAAAAAAAGAAGAGAAATATGGGACAAACACTGCAAATATTATACATTCATTACCAGAGAAATAGAGAGGTGATGTGATACTTTACACAGCTCTTACATTCAATATTAAATTATTTATAAATGGAACTTCCATAGCCTCAAACATCATGTAAACTGAGAAAAACTATATTAGCCTTAATTTATGCAGGTGTGTTACTCAGAAAATCTCGACTTATGTACTTAGATGTGAAATTTCTGAGTACTTAGATGTACTCAGAAAAGCATGTTGTTCCAAATAAACATTTTAATAAAAATTCAAAGTTTTAATGTGAAATTTGTGAATTGGCGAAACAACCCCGTGTCAATTTTCATGCTCAAGGTTGGAAACCTTCCAAACCATTTCACTTGTTTCATAGTGATGTTTGGGGAACCTCTAGGACTCCAACTGTTACTGGTAAGAGATGGTTTGTGATTTTCATTGATGATCACACTAGGGTCACCTGAACATTTTTAACGGAAGACAAATCTGAAGTACCCAAAAATTTTCAAAGGTTTTACAAATTAATTAAAACACAATTTCAAATGAAAATCCAAATTTTCAGAAGTGATAATGGGAGAGACTTTGCTAATAAAGAATTGGAAAAAAATTTCTTCTAAAAGGAAATTGTTCATCAAACTTCTTGTGTTTATTTATACTCCACAACAGAATGGTTTAGCTGAGAGGAAAAACAGGCATTTGCTAGAAGTAGCAAGATCCTTGTTATTTACTACCAAAGTTCCGCAAAAGTTCTGGGGAGAGGCAGTTTTACATGCCACATTTCTCATAAACAGACTTCCATCTAGAGTGTTAGGTTTTAAAACTCCTTTACACAGTCTTGAATCACAATTTTCTGGGTCAAAACTGTTTGGAACACTTACCTTTAAAATTTTGGGAAGTGTAGTTTTTATTCATGATCATGATCCCTCTAAATCTAAACTTGATCCTAAGGCTTTGAAAAGTTTTTTTACTTGATATTCAGGGAATCAAAAAGGCTTTAAATGTTTTATTCCTTATTTAAATAAAACAATAGTGTCTATGGATGTTACTTTTCATGAAGGTAGATCCTATTTTGACACTCATGTTCAGGGGGAGAATTTTACTACAGAACATAAGTTTGATGAGTTTGAGTTTGAAGTTGAACCTTTAGAACCTTCTTTTAGGATCTAACCTGGTTCCTGAGTTAGAATCCTCAGTTCCCTCAGGATCTAACTCAGATAGTCCTATTACTTCCTCTCCTCTTGACCTTGACGGTCAAGGCAGATTTGGGTTGGTATACTCCAAAAAATAAAAAAAACTAGATTGCTCACTCAACAACCTCAAGATTAAACTCAGGGGGAGAGTTCAGAAACACTTAGCGAGTTCAGCAGGTAATCATATATTTGATAACTCTAACCAAGTTACTAGTGAACTCGGTGAGGAGTATTTTTTGCCTATAGCCCCGAGGAAAGGAACCACATCCTACACACAACACCCTATTGCCAATTTTGTAGATTACAAAGGGATTTCACCAAATTATCATGTCTTCATTTCACAAAGATCTGATGTCTTTATTCCTAAAACTATAGAGGAAGCTCTTAATGTTCCTGGATGGAGGCTAGCTGTTCTAGAAGAGATGAAAGCCTTAGAGAATAATGCAATTTGGGAAAAAGTGTCTTTACCTCCTGGTAAGAAATTGGTAGGCTGCAAATGGGTGTTCAATATAAAGTATAATTCAGATGGGTCCTTGGAAAGGAGGAAAGCTAGATTAGTTGCCAAAGGTTTTACTCAAACTTATGGTTTGGATTATTCTGAAACTTTTTCTCCAGTGGCTAAACTAAACACTATTACGGTTCTTCTATCAATTGCAACTAATTTGGATTGGCCCTTATTTCAGATGGAAGTGAAAAATGCTTTTTTACAAGTTTGCAGATTGAAGAAATCCCTCTATGGACTTAAACAAAGTCTTAGAGCTTGGTTTGATAGATTTGCCAAATGTGTTAAAGGACAGGAGTACAAGCAAGGTCACTCTAACCACACTTTGTCTATTAGAACCTCTGCTACTAATAAGATTTCTGTCCAAATTATGTCCAAATCATCACAGGCTTGGTTTAAAAAGGCGCGAGGCGAGTCGAGGCGACAAGAATACGAAGCGCAAAGCGACTCAGGGCGAGGCGAGCGACTCAAGGATCCTTTAATAAACAATATATATATATATATATGTATATATATATATACTCCCTCCGTCCCGGTTTACTTGTCTCACTTTTCATTTTGGTTCATCCCAATTTACTAGTCTCATTTCTAAAATAGTAAATAATTAACTCAAAATTAAGAAAATTAATCAAAATTATTTTAATTAACTCTTTATCTCTCTTTTCATTTTGCCTTTTTTAACAAATAAATAAATTAAATAAACACTACACCCACTAATACACCATTAAATTCCCTTATTATTTCAAATATTGGTTATTGTGCCATTTTAATTCGGAACAAGTAAACCGGGACGGAGGGAGTATATTATTTATTACTTAAATATTAAATATAAAATAAAAATCATATGTATCGTGCCAATATACAATTTTATTTATTTACTATCTTTTTTAGAAGTATTTATTTAATGTTTTCAAAACTTTTTATATATTTTGTGATATTATATTATATTATATAAATTAATAATATATAATATATCAAGCATTTATTAATTACCTAATAAATGTTGTGGTCTAACTGAAACCCTAATAAATTAAAAAAATAGAAAATCTAAGAAAAATAAAAAATACACGACAGCCTAATAAATGTTAAATGTTGTAGTGTGAACTGAAAACTATTAACTTGAGAATTTAAATAGACAGCTAATCTAAATTTATTGATAGAAAAACCCTAATCACAAATATATATAAATCAGCCGCCACTAGACAAACCCTTCTACATAGAAAGGATGCAGCGGCTGTGGAAGATGGTGGCAGCGGCTGAAGGACGGTGGCAGTGGCTGAGAGACGGCAGCAAAAGATGAGGAATTTAAGGGAAATCCCGAGGCCCCTGCATCAACGCCTGGGCGCGCCTCTCACGCCTCATCTCGCATCGGGCGCGCCTCGTGGACCCTGCGTGCATCACAGTCCAAGAGGCGGTTCAGCCTTTTCGAGGCGCGCCTAACAAAGATCACAGGAAACGATCTGGAAGGCATACAGAATCGGAAAAGCAAGCTGGCCAGAGAGTTTCAAATCAAGGACCTAGGTGAACTAAGATACTTCCTAGGAATAGGGATAGCAAGGTCTCAGAAAGGAATTATATTATCACAAAGAAAATATGTTCTGGATTTATTGAAGGAGACAGAGATGAGTGGATGTAGAGCTGATACTCCTGTAGAAGCTAATTTGAAGCTGGAAGAAGTTAAGGAAGAAGGTACACTTACTGACATGTCGTGGGAAGAGTTCAACACACTTAGAGAGATTTGAGTTGATGGACTCGAATTACGCTGTTATGAGAGAACTTGTTGATTGACAAAAGCTTCGATCTAAATATCAACCCGAACCACCTCCAAGGCCTTTTCAATTTGATGGCCTTCGTGTTCATGCTAAGTCGGTTGACATTGCCACTTGGATGAGTAAAGCTAGTTTCAGATTCAGCTTCCGAAATTCACCCTTGAGGACAAGGTTGTTTTAAAGGAGGATGAAGTTGATATAAAGCACGAGCAGGGGCTCGGCATGGAGGGGGGACCAAGGTCCTTGCTCCTTTATCGCCAGCAGGGTCGGGACTGAGTCCACATCCATGGGCTGAATATTTTAGTAATTTAATTTCTATTATTTAAATTATTTAAATTATGTTTATTTCCGTTGAGTTATTTAGGTTTTCTATTTTTGGGTTTTTATTTTGGACTTTATTAGAAGGGTATTTAAATCCCTAATTAGGATATATGTAATTCTTATTCAATCTTTCTTTCAATTCCATTCCTATCAATATGCCTAACATGGATGATAGACAATATGAAGATGGCAGCAAGGCAAGTGAATGCATTTCCGTATATTTACTAACACAAAAATTGGATTTTCAAAAAATGCAATCCAAGCAACCATTTAGTTACTATTTGCTTATGCTTATAATTCTCTCAAAAGAGAGCATCAAATTAAGAGAAACAACCAGAACAAAAAAAAAATCACTGGAAATTGAGAGCTCACTTGTCGAGAGCTTTGTAATATCTGTCTAGATCCTTGTTTGCCATCTCAGTTGTCTGACAAGAAAAAAGCGGGAGTTACTACAAAATGGGCAAGGTAAAAACAGGTAAATAGATTCAACATAGAGTTCTCTATCACCTTAAGCTGAATTAGTTGATCAAAATAGCGTTTGTCAATGTCTTTGTACTGAGTTTGCTTAAGATCAGCATTATTTCGATCAATGTTAGCCTTGTATACAGATAAGGTGCCACGATGTTTGTTAAGCTGCAACCAAAATTTTCCACTTAGCTATAGGAAACAGTTAGAAAGCTCCAGACCATAGGAAGAGCATACCAGAAGGTTAACTGAGTCATGCAAGCCTATACATACCATACAAGAAATTAAAATTAAAGGCCATCACAATATGGAAATAACAGAATGAGTGGAAGTTATCTAGCAGAATGAGAATGGACTACTCATTATGTTAATACTCCTACTTCAGCATATTAACCCACAAACATTATACATCAACTATTATTACTTGACTCAATTCCATAGCTCTTTGTTAACTGTGTAATCTTTGAAAGAAGAAAATTATCAGAACCTCTGTCGGAAGACTTTCCCATTCTTGTTAAAAGTTTCAAAAGCTACACAATGAGAAGGGACTGCTCATTATGTTATTACTTGTATTTCAGCATATTAGCCGACAGCCATCATGCATCAACTATTACTGAATCAATTCCAAAGCTCTTCATTAACATGAGTAATCTTCTACAGACAAAAATTATGCAAACCTCTGTCAGAAGACTTTCCCGTTCTTGTGAAAGTTTCAGAAGCAGAGATTCGGTTTTTGGAATTTTCAGTACACTGTCTTCAAGCAATTCAACTTCTCGAGTTAGCTCCTCCACTTGGGCTTTTAGTTTCCGGTATTCCAAATTATCCTCTATATTGCGCCTTAATTCTGTTTGATTATTAATCAGGTCTCTACTCTTTTCAAGGTCCTTTAAAAGTTCCTCTATTCTGTTCCCACAATTTGTAAGCTCAGATTGTGCCTGGGTTTGCTTTTCTTGTAATGATTTCAATTTCTCAACCTTATTGAAGCTGGCATTCCTGAAAAACAAAAGTAGTTACAGGATGTGATTAGAATGGTAATACAAATACCAGATCTTATGCCAAGAAAACATACTCTTTGATTGTAGAAAACATTTTGAGCAGTAAATCAACTTCTTGTTGGTCTTTTCTATAATTTTCAGCCTGCAATTCATATTCATAATTTAGCTTGGCCTCCAACTTTTTGTGCTCATCGAGTAGCTTTTCTTTCTCCTTTGACAAAGGACCAAGATTTTCTTCCAGATGCTGAAATTCAAGAAATGCCAACAGCATCAGATAATGAAATTCAAGTAGTACGTCTTTGGCAAAATCAACAAAATAAGAAGTTACACGACAACATAATGCTTTTCCGGACATGTGGGACGAAAGATAAAATTTGACATTTATGGGATATGATAGAGATCCCATATTTTATGGGATATAGATAGTTTCCTAATTTTGTGCCGTATAAAAGGCTGACCAAACTCTGCATGAATAACATATCAAAGTTCACAAAATTTCTATCATCTTTGTCCTTTATGTTTCCTTCGTCCATTATGTTTACCTTCCACTCTAAATCTAAGATATTTAACTAATAAGCATAATATGACAATTAAACACAATATATTTTAAACATAACATTTAAAGCATTAAACATAAGATTCATTCATATCTAACATGGAATCACTTTTAGTATTGGATCCACTATTATATGTGTGCGTGTGGGGTGGGGGGTAGGTGGTTTGGTGTTGGTATGTGAGAAAGAGAGCGAAAGAGAAAAAACTAAATCATGGTTTTCCCCCAATATTTACTATATTAAGATACCAAGCCTAATTTGTGTGAATGTGCTTCGTTTTTAGTTGGAATATTTTAATTTATTTAACAGCCTTTCACCTCACAATTACACAAAGCTATTTTAATAATTACTTTTTATTCTATCACATATATATATATATAAACTAAACATCAATAAAATATAACAAAATTATATTTTTCATTTTCTTTTTAAAAAAATATCATCTCACCAATTTATTATATTATTATTTTATAACTAATACATGTATAATATCTATAAAGAATAATTTTAAATTAAATTTTATTGACTTTGTATTTAATATACTTCTTTTTAATTTAATTTAATTTATTATTTTCCTATTATAAGATAGATATACAATAATACTAATAAAAATATAACAAAATTATATTTATAATTTTTTTCTTTAAAATGTTACATCTCTCCAATTTTATATTTAATATTTTTAAAATTTACATGAATAATATCTTTTATGTAATCATTTTTAAATCAAACATCATATGTCTGTATTTTTATACTTATTTTAATTTTATTTGACGAATAATATTGAAAATAATTGTATAATAATATATTAAATATAATATTTATAAACATTGTTGCAAAAATTCCCGGACCACCTAGACCCCGTTTAGGCGCTAGGTTGTCCCTAACTGTATTGATTACCCTCAAATCTTCGTGTTTAATCGGGGCACTGCCTAGACCGTCTAACTATAGAATAACTATTATTTTAATAATTATATTTTATTATATCACATATATATATAAACTAAACATCAATAAAATATAACAAAATTATATTTTTCATTTTTTATAAAAAAAATATCATCTCACCAATTTATTATATTATTATTTTATAACTAATACATGTATAATATCTATAAAGAATAATTTTAAATTAAATTTTATTGACTTTGTATTTAATATACTTCTTTTTAATTTAAGTTAATTTATTATTTTTCTATTATAACATAGATATACAATAATACTAATAAAAATATAACAAAATTATATTTATAATTTTCTTCTTAAAAATGTTACATCTCTCCAATTTTATATTTAATATTTTTAAAATTTACATGAATAATATCTTTTATGTAATCATTTTTAAATCAAACATCATATGTTTGTATTTTTATACTTATTTTAATTTTATTTGACGAATAATATTGAAAATAATTGTATAATAATATATTAAATATAATATTTATAAGGGTAATTATGTTAATCTATCCTGCACTTTTACAATTTATGGAATTCTATCCTACATTATGTTCTATTATGTAATTCTATCCCAAATTGCCACATCATACATTAGTTGCTATATCATTCTTCCACACAAGCTATTAGGGCTGACATGGACCGATGATGTGGCATTAAATTTTAATTTTTTTGTAATTTATACTTTTAATAAAAAAACTAAATTTATTTTTGTAAGTTAGTTTTTTTAATTTAAATTATTTTTTTACTTTAATTTTTTTAATGTATAAAATCGAAAAATTGATGTAACCCAATTCATTTTAAACTTAAATACAATATTATTAAATTTGTTATTATTAATTATCCTTATAAAATTAATTATTAATCAATATTTAGCAACATAATTGAATTACAATAACATAAATCTTATATATAAATAATAAAATAAATTTAAAATATTAATATTAATTATAATTAAAATAATGACTATTATATAACAGTTATTATTAAAATCATTACATCCTCTCATCTTTAGATTTATCATTTAATTGTAATTATTATAAAATATTTTCTAAATAATCAATTTAATTTAAAAAGAGATTTTTATAATAATTTCTAATAGTAAATCTAAAGACGAGAGAAAGTAATAGTAGATTTTTAATATTAAATCTAAAGACATTGTAATAAAAATTTTATTTAGAAAATATTTTACAATAATTATAATTAAATGATAAATCTAAAGATGAGAGGATATAATGATTTTAATAATAACTGTTATATAATAGTCATTATTTTAATTATAATTAATATTTATATTTTATTATTTATATATAAGATTTATGTTATTGTAATTCAATTATGTTGCTAAATATTGATTAAAAATTAATTTTAAAAGAATAATTAATAATAACAAATTTAATAATATTGTATTTAATTTTAAAATTATTTGGGTTACATCAATTTTTTGATTTCATACATTAAAAAAATTAAAGTAAAAAAATAATTTAAATTTAAAAAACTAACTTACAAAAATAAATTAAATTTTTTTATTAAAAGTAAAAATTACAAAAAAAAATAAAATTTAATGCCACATAATCGGTCCATGTCAGCCCTAATAGCTTACGTGGAAGAATGATATGGCAACTAATGTATGATGTGGCAATTTGAGATAGAATTACATAATAGAACATAATGTAGGATAGAATTCCATAAAATTGAAAGAATGGGATAAAATTCCATAAATTGTAAAAGTGTAGGATAGATTAACATAATTATAAACATTGTGCAGAAATTCCCGGACCACCTAGACCCCGTTTAGGCGCTAGGTTGTCCCTAACCGAACTGATTACTCTCAAATCTTCGTGTCTAATCGGTTTGGCGAGTAATCACCATCAAGGGCACTGCCTAGGCCGTCTAATATGCCTAGACGCCGATATAGGTGGCCGACTAAGCTTGCTACGCGCCAACTTAGGTGCCCACTAAGCGGGCTACGTGCCACCTAATTAGTTCACACGACCTATTTTTATATTTTTAAAAATAAGTAAAATTTGAATAATCTTAATTTTTATTAATTGAAAAATATATATTATAAATTTCAGATATAAAACATTAGTTTACTGATTAACTACAGCCTAGAAAATGCATAGGCCCGCCTAAACCGCCTAGGTGCAGGGTCGTAGACACCACTTGAGCGTCCGATTAGCGTCTAGCGATATTTACAACCATGCTTATGAATATAAATTAGATGTATTTAAAAATAATTGCTAAAAATAATAAATATGTAACTTTTAAATTATATTTTAATATTATAAAATTAAATATTAAAAATTTGATTCGCGCATCGCGCAGGTGTAAATCTAGTTTTTAGTAATGTAAAAGATTTCAATCAGCCAAGTCCATTTATGTAGGTGTGCTCAACAAAAAAAAAATGAATACCTTCAAATCAAGCTCAACTTGACTTTTCTCACCGGACAGACGATCTAACTCCTCCTCTGCTCTTTTAATGTTTGATAATGTGTTAGCAACCTTAATTTTCTCTTCCCTTAAGCTATTCCACCGCAATTGAAGCATTGACAAATCCTTTTCCATCATAAGCTGCTGACTTTGAATTTTATCCATATCATCAACTAAGATATTCCTGATGACCAACAGATGAACACATCAACACATTGCATGCAAACATCTACATTTACAAGGCATTAGGAATTGATTCAACCAATTTTATATGGTGAAAAAATAATGCAGCAACAATCACAAAGCAAAACTTGTTCACAAACAGGAGGCAACAATTCATAATCTTTCTAGATAAAAGAGACAAATGGTATAAACCTTTTTCTTTCCAAACTTTTCAGCTCAGATATGACCTCTTCTAGGGATTTGGCACCTTGTGCTTGAACATCAAGTTTGCTCCCCAGTTCATTTACTTGTTTCTGCAAAGCTTGTATTTCCAGGAACAGTCTATCAGCAGTTTCTACAGGTTGTATCAATGCATCAACAGAATCCTTTTCGGTCTTTATTTGAGCAACTACACCTAGTACCTGTAGGCAGGAAGTTTGCATTGTAAAAGACACTAAAAGTTCTAGGAGAAGTATATGAACAAAAATAAGCAAGACGGGAGAAGAAAATGAGCAATTTTTATAAGAAATGAGCAGTTAATAAAATATGAATGATTTTATATTTCTATAATGCATGCAAAAATAAAATGCAAACTGCTATGACCATTTTATCCACAGCCAAACAGCACATGAAAGAGGAAGACATGATACTGCATGCAGGAATACATTGCTGCACACATGTAGATCCAACATAACCATCTAGCCATTTTAACATAAACTGAATAATGTGGAACATGCGGAAAAACTACATAAAACCAAAGGGAAAAGCTCAGAACAACAAACAAAAAATAACACTCAAAACCAGAAATACTGTAGTTGGCAATTACATCATCAAGAGACTGATTCTTTAGATCCAGTTCTTCATTCAACTCAAACAGGTTCTTTTCAGCAAGAGGAATCAATTCCTTTCCCATTTTGACATATTCTTCATACACCATTCGGAGCTTGTCTAACTGCTGAAAATGAAAATCAGCAGTTGACGAGTCTTCTGCCAATACTTTCAGCTGCTCTGAAGAACTTGCAGCTTTCACTCGTTGCTGTAACGATGAACAAAGAGTTATGAACATTTAGTAACAGCTATTATAGTGGAAACACCATTAAAACTCAGGTAAACCTTTTTAACAAATTCATCCTCCTCATCAGATGAAAAAGATCTTTCGCAGCAAGGGCAAATGTGATGAGCACGAGCAACTCTTTCAAATGGATCAAACATTTGCTTCATGCCATGAGCAATGTTGAACTTACTGCAAGTAAATAATACAACAATTTTACTACACACCAAACTATCACTAATGCATGTAACTGAGAGGAATCTGCAGGAAACCAAAAATTCAAGGGTAAACCTTTTCTGGTCATCTCTCCTTTCCTTGGCAGTCTCTAAGATTTTAAGATACGAGTCCACACCACCAGCATGTGGGTCCAAGGACTGAAGCTTAGATTCAACAAACCTCCGCCTAGCTGCATCAAATTCCAGCAAGAAATAAACCAATGATTATATAAAGGGATGCAGGGGACTTTCTAAAAAAGAATAAGGACTAGGGACCAGCAATTCCATTGCAAAGGAACTCAAAGAAAAGAAAAATTACAATACAGGGTTAAATGAAGTTTTCAAGGCCAACAGGCTGGCTGCTTATGCACATGAAGAGAAGCTTCTTTGACCTCGGAATGAGACAAAAGCATAACTGTGGCCATGGCAAGACTTAAATAATAAAGTATGTACCATAAAGTTCAATATACTTGATCATAACTTGCCCATAGAGAAAATCCTGAATGTAAATCCAGGAACTGATTTACACTTTAATCCACACAAACTAAGTATAATTGTCATCAAGAACTAAATAGTGATGGATACATTAAGTTATCAAATCCCAACTGGGTCTTCAGTGTAAAAAATTAAAAGCTACCAAAACAAAATTAAACAACATGATGAAAAAATGGCTCTTCAAAGTTATGATTTTGTTTTTCCAGCAGGCTTACATTCTAGATCGCGGTGTAACTTTGACAAGTTACTCTCAACTTCTTGTATTTTCAACTTCACCTTAGTCACCTCATTTCTCGCTTCATCAGCTTTTTTGTCTAAGTCATCATACTCCTTTTGAAGAGAACTGCAGGAGAGAATGATATCAGCAAAACAGCAATTTTATTAGAAACATGGACTGAGATTAGAACAAATGATTGTTCAAGCTAATGAGATTGAAACCAGCGAGTCTAAAATATTCCTATTATCTATATATAAATACAATTTTGTTTAATTTGATCGATAAAGATGTCCCGAATGGAGATGGTCGTCATTTTATTATGCTCGAAAAGCCTCTCTGATTTATTTCATTGCAGCAGCAGTACTACACATATTAATTGAAAGAAAATAAAAATTAAAAACCTACAAATAACATTCAGAATCTCCCAAATGTAGTACAGAAATAAAAAATATCTTAGATTGGTAACCCTCAACTCTCAAGCTTCACAAGGTTCTTAAAGTTAAGTTTCAACATTATGATACACATGTATCAATTAGGATTATTAGTTTAGTCTTTTACTTGGATTTGATTAGATTTATTAGGGTTGGAGATTTTATTAGACAGATTTTTTTTTTTTCATTCGCATAGAGACAGATTAAGATTTATTTACATATTGCTATACATAGATTAGGGTTTATTTTAGCAATTATTTATGTTTATCCACTGGTGTTAGGAGAGTATGTTAATCAGTCGGTCTCTAGGAGTCTAGATGTTATTATTTCAATGGAGGTTTTTTTTATAGGTATTTAATTTTATTTGGTATCTTCTCTCAATTAATTTGGCTTTGCAGCCAGATTCGTTCTACCAGATAATCCATTCACACATTTGTTTGAGGTCGAGTCTCACATCGGAGAGTTAGAAATGAATAGATTTGAGTCACAGATGGCTCAATTCTCGGAGACGAGGGCATACACAAGCAACTTGCTACCTGGCTACTAGATTGTCCGTTGCGCTTATTCCATAAAAATTGCTCATGCTTAGCACGACAATCATGCACTAACGAAGACAAATACGGACTCATGAAGGGGCAATATATCACCCCTATTGCACTGCCATCTATTCATGATGAGGCAGTTGACCTTCATGAATGTGAAGCAACTCTAAGCACATTCAACCAAATGTGGAATCATAATTCACCATGATATCCATCCATTGGGGAAGCTGAAAAACCTTTCATGGAGCAATTCTTATTTGTGTCCAAATAACTTTGCTATTGCCTTCTTGTTGTACCGTTTATGATGGTGTTACATCTTACAACCATTGTGCTTCAGATTTGGCACAAGTCCACCAAATTTGGTGCTAAACGAGCCTCTGTAGATACCCCCTCATCGCAAAGAACCACAACAAATGCAATTTACTCCAAAGTATCTGTCTTCAGTGACAAAGCTGCCTTGAAGGGGTCAAGAATTGTTAAACATGTACAAATTAGGATTATTAATTGAGTCTTTTTAGAATTGGGGATTATATTCGATACACATCTTTATTTAATAGCATTTAAGATTAAAATTTACGTAAATATTGTTAGAGACAGAATAGGATTTATTTTAGCATTTATTTATGTTTACCCAATAGTTTTAGGAATCTATATAAGTCAGTCAGTCTTTAGGAATTATTATGTTACTATGTTTTGAACAACAAAGTTATGTGGGTAAGTTTTCGTCACAAGGATCACTTGGAGGCACAATTTTATTTTGTTTTATCATTATTTTCTTGTTCAATCTTTCAGTCTACCAACTAATTGCATAAACTATATTTTTATGCATCGCTATAAAACACCCAAAAACAGAAATGACAAAAGTAACAACCTCTGAACCTGAAGAATCTCATTTTTCAAATCCTTGTCAGGTGGAATTCTTCCCTTCAGAACACCTCTAATTCTCTCCTTGCATTCATCCAATCTAGATGATAAAGGAGAAGATTTATTAATAAAAGTAAAACCTCCCACATGAAGTAGAAAATCTTCAACTGTGTTCAGAAAAAAAAAATTTAAATTAAAACAGTGAACTCACGTTCTTCGATATTTCTTTCTAATATTTTCTAAATCTACTTTCTTAACAGAAAGTAGAACTCTGTCATGCGAATCGGCATCCATGGTATCCCTTTGCATGCCAAGAGCATAAATTTCCTGATCCAAATTGAACTTTTCCAATCTCTTTTCCCGTATAAGCAAAGGGAAATCCTTTCCAACCAGCTGATTATTTTTCCTTTCCACCTCTGTTTGCTGCATATGTAGGAAGCAATTCTAGTTTACACCAAGATTTAAAGTACGTTCACAAAAAAATGAAGCAGCTTGGTGAAATTACCATGTTCCTTTCCCTCTCGTCAATGCCAGAAATATCAAGAGAAGCAATCTGAGCTTCAAATGAATCACGTTCCATCTCCTTCTCTTGAATACGTTTCACAATGTTATTCTGTGAGAGAATCATATAAGCATTCTATTGAATAAAATAATAAAGAGAAAAAGAATATAATATAGACTCAAAGATAGACCTTTGTATCCACTTTAGCATCCTTTTGTGCTTCAATTTCTTTACAACAATCATTTGCATGCATGCATTGATCAAAAGTTGCCTTCAGCTCTACTTCATTTGATTTCTAATAAAATCACAATCATAGGCAATGCCGTCACCCACCAATAATGAAATTAGATGCAAAAAGGAAAGCAGCTGGTGAAACCACACTGTCAATAAATATTACCAAAGAAGTGAATAATCTAATCAACTTCAATGCATGAAACAACAATGAACAAAAGAGTAAGCCCTTCAGTAATCCCCTTCCAGAACTATTTGCGGTATTCACTAACATATTACATAACATAAAAAAGGAAATATCACTTGAAAAAATTTTCACAATATAAATAAGGGGAAATACGACACCAAATTTACTTTCCAAGTACATCAAATATTTGTTCCTAATATATGTGGAAAGGATGGAACTATATATGCGGGACAGCAAGTGTGTGTGTGTGTGTGTTTGGTGGGGGGAGGGGGGATGGGGGGTTCTCAAGTGTTAAAATGGCTCTCATAATTATCAGATTAACCTTAAAGATAAGAAGATCACTCCAAATGTTATTGAAGTATAGTGGCATGTATTCGATGGCTCTTATTACTTGTTCTACCCTTAGCTTGTTTAAGAATATTAATCTAAAAGGATACTTGAACAATTTCACAAATATAACATGAACACTGGTGATGAAGGGTTCCATTTTATAGATTTTTTATTTTAAAAACGAATTGATTTTGTTAGATAGTTGTTATGGTATTAATTTATTTGTAGTGTTAAAGATATCTTCTAGATAAGATATATGTGAATATAATATTATGAAATCTTTTAGATTTATTTCCTTTTCCTTCTCAGATTAGATTTACCATACTTGTATAATAGGATTAGGTGCATTGGTTGATGATTAATATACACAAAAATCATTTAGTCTCTAACAGATTTATAGGGAAATGAACAAGAAGTTGGCTACTTGGTTTACAACCGAACTTTTTAGCCAAAGCTATTGCATTCCTGTAATCACTCCTGTCACATTACCAAGTGAAGAATGAGGGCATTGCAATTTGCAAGAGTATTCAAGGCTATCTTCCAAGTTTCGATCACTATCACAAAATCATTTTTATTCTAACAGAAAATAGCACCTTTTTTTCTTCCAGGTCTTTGTGTAGGTCCTTTAATTTTGACTCGATTCGATCAGTAAGGTTGGAAGCAACCTCATCACTAAATGGACTACTTGGTACTGAACCTAGATTGTGCTTCCTCAATAGGCCCCTAATGGTAGAGTCTCTTTCATTCTTCAAGGAAATCTGAACCTGGCAATGATAAAGAGAGCAGATAATTTCCTGCAAATTCAATGAATGACAATGTAACGCATCATATTGCAGAACGAGCAGCAAAAAGTACTTCTATGTCTGCTTGAAGCTTGGCAATCTCTTTCATATTTTCTGCAATCACATCCGTAAGAATTCGACTTTTCTCCTGCATATCAGTCTTTTCCCTCGATAACTTGCCAGTTTTGAGTTCCAAAGCTTTTATCCTTTCATCGAATTTGGATTTCCATTCATTCAGTTCTTCATCAGTGTCTAAGGGGAAAAATATGAAGATGTAATGGGACTCTCTGAGAATGATTTTAAGGATAGGAAAGAAAGAACGAAACAAGATCATGGAATCATATCAAAGACCTTCGTTTTCTTCAGTAAGTGCTGCATAACGCTTCTGAAGATCCTCATACTTGGATTTCCTTTCCCCTGATTTTGCTGCCATCTGACGTTCTGATCCTCGTAGGTCCTTCAAAAGCAATTCAGTTTGAGTGATCTCCCTGTCTAGATTCTGGATTTTCAAGTCGTACTCCTGCATTTGAGAGTTGAATGTTTCTGTCTTCGCTTCATATTGTGCAATGCTTTCCCGTAGCTGGATACGACAACATCAGCTAATTAGTTTGATCAGTAAATAAAAGTCAAATTTAACAATAGGAAGAACCAATATGGAATTGTTCTTAAACTGCATATCAGTTTCATAGTATGATAAAGTTTATGAGGGAACTGTTCTGGAAATGTCCTTGAGTTTTCTGTTTGTGAATCATAAGGCATGAGATTCCAGGTTGGAAGTCCAATCCATTCTTAACTTGTTGCTCCAAAAACAGCAGCACCGGGGGTTATTACCAAGGAATCAATAATACAATATTTTGCAATGGAGAAGCTCACGATTTATCAAAAGATTCAATGAGATAACATGGGCTGTTTTTATAGAAGATTATAATTTATAAAAAAAACAATACTAAAAATGGGCTATTTATTTATGTGCAATAATGTAGGAACATGTGCCGAAAGTCACTCTAACTCTATGTGGTATATATATATATATAGAGAGAGAGAGATATTTATATATATATATAATGGAAATTGCGACCTTATATAATGTCCCATTATTAAGGCTTGCATTGGTTCCCATCCTATAGTAGAGCATAGATAGCCATTTGAGTATCTCGAGCAAATAAATCAACAGTGGAGAGAATGGAGAGCATAGTAGAACATCCACTTAGTTTCAAGGAACTCTTGGAAATGTTGAATTCCAAGGAATGGAGAGAATTCCTTTAGAACAAACAGCTCTGATACACATGGATGATGGATCATATGGATATTTATTGATTAAGGCTCGGAGATTTTATTAAATATGAATCTTTTACTAAGTATTTAATTATTTAAGTGAATCAAGTTCTTGGGTTTATGATGTTTCAAATATTGGAGTTATTGGGAACACATTAGTGTGAGAGATCTCTTCATAGATATTTTGGGATCTCTATGGAGAAAATTATTTTATATGTATCACTCTTTTGCTGTTGGTTCTTCCTTTCTAAATTTTATTCCATATTTTTTTCTCTTCATTCTAATCTTCATTCATTTGTTTCTCCTATTTTTAATTTTTCCAGCGCCATTAACTCTAATGACCTCTAGCCCATACTAGATATAATGAATGCAAAAGATGGCATATTCAACTCATCATATATGGATGCATCCATGTCAACAAACGAACGAATAAGAGAGCAAGAAGTCTCTTAGTGGGTTAGCAGACTGTCATACCACCTGCACTGTCCTAATCCTATGATAAAATTGCATATTACCTTAGCTGCATGATTATGGAGAAAAGGTAACAACTAAAGGGGGGTATACTTTCTCAAGAAACTAGAGGGGGCATAAAAGACCATCTCATGGTTGAAGTTGAAAGAGGAACCGTTATAAATCAATATCAGATTCTCTAGGGCATCATATTCCATCAATATGGAGAAAAAGTCATTAATGAGGATGACAGAAACAAGAAACACCAAAGAACTTAAAACCCACTAGAATTGCAGGTACGTCAGTCTCCTTCCTGTCTGCATTTTGCTGTGTGCTCTTCATTGGTAACAATGGTCATTTAAGCATCAGCAAGTAATGTGTTGATGAGGCCTAGACCCATTTCCTTTAGATTAAAAGTGAATTATGTGAAGGAATCTAGCTAGTCAGGAGAAAGCAAAGTAACTGTCATTGCTGCATGTATTTCCTGGAAATTCAATATAAAGTTGGGAAATCTTACAAAATCAAGATCACAATGTTTGATATAATCAGCTAATAACCTGAAAATGCGAACCTTAAAAGCAGCATCTTTCAGTGTCTGTAGATGATCCAGTTTCAGCTTATATGTCTTTATCTCCTGTCCTTGGTCCTTGTGAAGCTTTCTAATAACCTCTAATGCCTTTGTGTACCTTAGAAGATAATAAAAATGGATATGCTTTCAGTAAGAACTTTTGGATCCAGACAATATTACAAAATAGTTATTATGCTTGCAATACAACTGGAGAGGGGAAATCGACAAAAAATGGTCTAGCAAAGGTGCTCAATGTGGTCAAGTGATTAGTTATTAGAATGATTCATGACGGACTATGTGATAACCATGTTGATAGACTATGATCTATTTAAGACCTAAATTGAGTTTGGCCGGTTTGTTAGATGATGGATTCAGCCAGCCGGTTTGAAATTTTAAAGACGTATAATTTAGTTTGGCCGATGTTTTGTTGTATGAAACTGGCCGTCCTTTCGGCCACCGGACCATTTTTAAATTAATATTTAAATTATATATTATTAAATTATATATTATATTAAAGTATAATTTAGTACAATTAACATTCTCACAATATTTATAATATTTAAATGTATGCTTTATTTACCCTATTATTATTTATTAGTGTTAGAAGTATATAATTTACTTCTCTACATATTATAATGAATGATATCACTCATGTTTAAAGTAACTGTATTTTTTAATGTCCTTTTTTTGCTAATTAAATTCATAAATTGTTTGCTTTCAAAAAAATAAATTATTTCAAAAATAAGAAAAAATGTTCTATGATTGTTAAATTGGCATTCCAAACCGTCAAACCAGCCAAACCAAACCATTTTAATGAGATTTGGCTGGTTTGGTTAGGAAAATTAATTTGACCACGTTGATTTGTAGAATTTTCAAGCCGTGTGTATTAGTTCGGCCATACTTCACCCCTCAAACTGACCAAACCGGACCATATACAACCCTACCTCAAAATCAGTAGAGTGTGTGAATAAAATTTCAGCACATAATAATTTGTTATTTTCTTGTACAAAATCACTACACAATTTTGAGTTTGTGAAATAGTATTTATTAAAATTATTAAATAGTATTAATATGTATCACAAATAACTTTCAATATATCACGACTAGCCATAATGTTGTTTATATCCATGTGTTGCATGGGTGCTTTACTATAGGAGATTAAAAAATACCTATATAAATATTGTCGCATCATTTAAAAACTATTTGGGTGGCATCATCATGGCATGACTCAACTTTTTGACTAATAAATTCTATTTCTAGAATTTTAGGATAACATACCTAGAAAAAATTTGAAAGTAGAACCCTTTGTCATCTATGACATGGTAAAGTAGTATTGTTAATTAATATAGAAATAAAATTGCTGAGAGATCAACCACTTAATTTTTTTTTCCTTCTACCTGCTAGGGCAGATTTTTAGACAAGGAATTCCAATTGTTTAGGAGTTTATTTTTAACAAGAGTCCATAGTTTTAATAGTGCTGTTTTCGTAGGTTTATTTTGTTCAGGACTCTAGTTTAGTTTTTCCATTTAAGCCAGGTTTTTCATTAGTTTCTATTTTAGGGTTTGGTTTTTGTCAGGATTTTTACTCAGTTGGGATTTATCAGAAGATCAGTTTACATGTCTTATGTTTTCATGGGAATTGATGAGTGTTATCATTTCCACTTCTATCACTATTACATGCAACCATGTAATCAATGTGAGGTTTTGTTTTATGCTCTCTAGAATCATAGATAAAGAAACTGTTTGCTTTAAATATTTCTGATTTGAGCCTAGATGAGTTTCCATAGGGAACAAAATTAGTTTTGTGATGCTCTCGATACCAATAGAGGGGAAAACAAACTTTGTTTCAGGATGTTTTCATTCTATATTAGCATTATTATTCATGACTCCTCTTTTACGGCATTTCTGGACATGATATTAGAATATATGTAATAAAAGGAATTGGTTGCAAGAAAATAGTAACAGAACACACCCATATTCAGTAAGTTCACTTGGTATGGCACCATGTACCTAGTGGCTGAAAAGATGTCATCAAACTTCTTTTTCAGTGTTGCTGAATCTTGCAAGGGCCAGTTCGCCTCATCCTGATGAACAAATATAACATTCTCAAGAACAGCCTTGGACACCCCCATAAGAGCTGGAATTTCTCGGTCCATATCAGCACATCGATAGCTTAGGCAAACTTTCTGTCACTTGGAAACATCATAATTTCATGAGAATTATATCTTTATTAGTTGTTAGATTGCTACTATCTTGTGATAGAGGAATCAGTGAGGCATCACCACTCATCAGACTAAACCAGAAAAGAAAATAAGTGCGTGTTGGTGGGGGGCTTTGCTTTTAGCTAATCAAGTGATTAGACTGGTGAACAATCATATAAGTAAATAAGACAACATATGTTATAAGTCCCAAGTTGAGGTGGAAGTGGTTTAAAGCGCCTTGCTTGTGTCCAATACATTACAGGTTCAGGTTACTTTGGATACATCATGGTGGAATTTAAGTTAATGCATTTTGTTTCAAAAAAAAAGACAATATATGGCATTTAGTCATTATAAAACTGTAAATCCTCTTGTTCACCATAGGCCAACTCCAGTAGAGACAATCCCTCAAGTCATATCCAACAACAAATATGCATTCCAACAAGCGTATGTGCATGTGATTAATATAAAAATATTTTTCTGCATTTTTGTTTAACACATAGATTAGTTTTGCACATGAGTTAAAAAAAATTAAAAAAAAAAAAACAGAAAGGAAAAGAAGAGAGGACTGCGAATTTTGCAAATGAATGCCACAATAGCAATTTGTGGTGCTGAGAGGGAGACAATCATTATAAAAACTTGCATGTGGAGGTACACCCACTAAATGGCTAAGGATGTTTATGACAGAGCCCAAGACTCACTTGACGAAAGGCCCATAACACCAGCCAAATTCCAATGAATGCCAACTAAATTCTATTATTTTTCAAATGGAATGAACGCTGAGTTTTAAAAGCGTAAGGCGAAAAAGGTTCAAAAAAAAAAAACTAATGCATAGAAAAGAATACAACGGCGACCGGCAGCTGAAATTCTAATAAAAAAGATGCATGGCGGAGGGTTTCATGATGTGGCCGCCTCCGGGCCTCATTCGCCTCCTCTGCCTCACACGCTTCAATGGCACATCAGGGAATGTGCGCACCTCACTGACTGAGGAAGATATGAGGCACACCTTAGGCGCACTTTTTTAAACTACAAATGAAAGTACAATAATCTATTAATACTGTTAAGGCCCGTGTATATTGGCCCATACCAAAGGCTTGCTTCATGTATATGGTCTCAAATAGGGGTGGGAAAAAATACCGAAATACCGATATACCGTACATATCGTATCGAAAAAATATCGAAAATACCGAAATCTTGATATACCGTTATTAACGGTACGGTATGATACCGTACCGAAAATCTATGGTACGGTAACGGTATGAGATTCTAAAATATAGGATATACCGTCTACATACCGTACCGAATATATAAATATTATTTTTATTTTAAATAATATAATATTATTCATATATAATAGTATTTATCGTATATATTTATTTCAATAAATGTTCATAACTAATATTTTTCTAATTTTAATTCTTTATTTCCCTCGTTCAATTGGGTTAGAAGAAAATAATAATAAAAATAATTTTAAAAAATAATAATAATAAATAGTTTTTTTTAAAATATGGATAGAAGAAAAAATAGCAACAAAATGAGTAACTTTTTAAAGTTATTATCCTACATAATAAAGTATCCCACATTGATAAAGAATAAAACACACACAAATGAAACCATTTATAAATGAGCAGCCATTTTGATATCCCACATCGGTTAGTTATCAAATACAAATGAATTGAGTCACCTATAAAATACATTTTTGTATAGCTAATTAGTGTTATTACCTAAACCATTAATTTGGTGGTAATCGGAAGTTGTCTTGGAACTCATTTTTTTAATTAAATAATAATTTTATTAAAATTTATATATTATTTTAATTAATAACATTCGGTACGGTACGGTATAATGTTACGGTATATCACGGTATACCGTAAAATTTCGATATGGTACGGTATACCGTCATTACGGTACGATAACGGTATTCAGTTTATGTTATATCGAAACTTCGGTATACCGAAGTTCGGTATACCGATAGTTACGGTATGATAACGGTATGAGTTTTTTCATACCGTAAAGTTCGGTACGGTATACGGTACGGCGAAAAATTTTTGGTATACCGTACCGTCCCAACCCTAGTCTAAAACAGGCTCCACAAGCTTGGTTTGAGTGTTTTATCTCTGTCATACGGATTGCTGGATTTCACGATCATGATGTTGCTCTTTTTATTCATCTCTCTTCACGTGGGCGTACATTGCTCCTTTTATATGTATGCGGACCATATTTCTCATGTGAAGCAACAACTTAATCAGGAATTACATATGCCTGATTTGGGACTTTAAGCTACTTCGTATGCATTGAAGTGCGACATACTTGAAAAAGGGTTTTATTTGTGTCAATCCAAGTACAACCTTGATCTTATTGCTCGATCTGGTATCACTAATAACCGGATGGCTGCAACACATATAGAGCTTCACTTACATCTTCGTCTTACAGATGGTATACCTCTTGAGGATCCTTGTGGATACCGACATATTGTCGGCAGTAATGTTTATCTCAATGTTACTAGGCCCAACATTGCTATGCAGTTCATATTTTGAGTCAGTTTGTGAGTGCTCCAACTTCTGTCCAATTTCGGCATTTGCTTTGTGTGTTGAGATACTTAGCGGTACATCATCTTAGGGTCTGTTCTATGCTAGAGATAGCCCACTTCAGCTTTATGCTTACTCGGACTCCACTTGGGCAAGTGATCCAATAGACCGACATTCTATCACACGGTATTGCATTTTTATTGGTTTTTCTCCTCTTGCTTGGAAATCCAAGAAGCAAGCAGCTGTCTCTCGGTCCAGTACCAGTACAAAGACCGAACAGTTGATTTAGGTATTTTCAATGATACTAACACCTTTTTTTGTGATAATACAGTCATACAAATTGCCAATAATCCGGTGAAGCATGAACTTCCAAAACATATTGGTGTTGATGTTTCCTTTAGATCTCACTGTCATCAGAAGACCATTGATCTTTAGTATGTGCCCTCTGAAGACCAAATTGCAGACATTCGACTTCATTAACTCAAACTTAGTGTTTCAAATCCACATTGAGTTTGAAGGAGGGTGTTAAGGCCCATGTACATTGGCCCATACCAAAGGCTTGCTTCATATACACATCAACCCACTAGTATTCATTATTCATTCGTACATCATAAGGCATCTAGCAAACAATACTATTGAATCCCTATTCTAACATCTAAAGATTGGTTTAGAAGATTACAGTATATCATAACCTATCTGAATCCTAATCTAATATACCTAATTTGTGTCCTTCTCCCTTCGCTGATTTGCTAAAACGTGTGTATCAATTGCCGTCATGGACGAAATAGCCTTTTCCTCAAGGCAGCAATTTGGAAACTTGATCAAGTTCTTTCATACAATCTTCATCTTTCTCCGCAAAGAGTAGTTGCAATGACTTAGCTCGACAACGATGGAGGGTGTGTCGACATTTAACACATTTTCCGATGGCTTGATATTAGTACAATTGGCAGACCGTTAGCCATTAAAATGGTCAAGCAGAAGACTTGGGTTGGGTGTTGAACACATCGATCGTTTGTGTAGAACGTAGCCGTAGGGGTTGTCCCTTGAGACGAATTAGACCTTGACCATGGTTGTCACAACTAGGTGTTTGCTCTTGCTCTTCCTCAATTGGTCAAGTCGAACAAACCATGTGAAAACAGAGACCTAGTCTCCACCTTATTCCTTTGACAAACATCACACTCTGCGACAAACTTGGTTACGAGCTTCATCATACACGGCCCAATAGACCTTTGTTGCTAGCCTGCGATACGTTCTGAAAGACCCCATGTGCCTACCCGTCGGTGTATATATGAAACTTTGTTAGAAGCTTTTGAGTCCACTTCAGTGTTGTTGGCTCTACTAATCGTCCTTTAAAGAACCACACAACATGAGACCATACATAATGCTTCGGGGTTGCATGGCCCTCTTGAAGCACATCAATAATCCCCTTCAATTCTGGATCACCCTTCACAAAACAAGATTTACAAAAAGGTCTCATTCAAGATTTTGCATTTACATACATATATATGTACACACACACACACACACACACACACACATAAATGTATAGTAATGAAAAAGGTGAATTTTTTATCTTTGGTAAAAGTGAGAGAAGCAAATTGTTGGCTATATCAAAGTTGTCGGCTATGCATTAAAAACAACCAAACCTCTTCTCTCTCATGAGAACTTGAAAACTCAAAACAAATTAGAGCTCAATTGTTTCCACTTCGTGCAACCTCATGCACATTTGCCTCAATTTCCTACCACCTCGAGCACCGCAGGGAAACATTGCGACTCGATGATATTGAGGTGAAATCCAAATCTAAGGTATGCCTCATTGCCAATTTAAATCCAGCTTATCATTGCTAAAAGTGAGGGCAGTAAATTGTTGGTTGTGAATCAAAGTTGTCGACTATGCATTAAAAACATCCAAACCTCTTCTCAACCTCTTCTCTCTCCTTAAAAATCAAAACAAATCAGAACTTGATTGATTTGACTTTGTGCAACCTCAAGCACATTTGCCTCGGTTTCGTGCCACCTCAGGCGCCTCAAGGAACATTGTGACTCAATGACGTTGAGGCATGCCTCACTGCCTATTTAAAATCCAGCTAATCATTGCTGGTTGGGAGGTTGAATGACCTATTTTTAAGTATGTTTTTTACAGTGGGTAAGGAAAGGATATGTGACATACCTGCTGCATTTGATGATATAAGGCATGGCTTGGATTACAAAGAGCAAATGAAGAATAGAACCAAGTTTTGTCCAATTCTTTTTTATAATTATCAAGCTAAGAGTAGTACTTAAGTTTGTTACTGGGCAGTACCCATTTGTGTGGCGTTCAGCCTTGTAACATTGTAGTTATATGTAGGGATGTTGCCGCTATGAATGCAAGCAGAAGAACTTCATAACAAAAATTCTATCCAAATATTCCCTCCAAATTCTCCCTATAAAACTTCCCCATTCTCTTATGTTCTTCTCAAAAGTTCCATCTTCTATATCAATTTACTGATAGTTTCCATGATCACTTGCGACATAGAAAATCCCCACAAAAACATGAAATGTCCAAGTTCATTACAAGTCCTCATCACACATCACTTAAGACAAACATGGGAAATTTTGGAGCCATAGGCAAAATTATAAGCACTCAAGGGGGGAAGGGTACACCAACAGACCATCAAATGGCACGGCTAGAATTGTCCCCCACCACAATAAGATGGGTTCTGTGCTTTTCATGGAAATCAAAGGACATGTGGGAAAATAATGATTGACAATCAGCCCGACCACCCAACAAGAAATCTCCGAAGATTCAAAAACCAAGGATAAAAACAATCAGACCTTAAACTAATCCCTTACAGTATCCACGTATCAGGATGACAGTTACTCAATCCCAAAATCATGTAACTGAAAGAAACACACCAGCAGAGTCAGGAATCTTCAGAGGTTAAATAAAACTCTCCATCACGTACTATCAGTCCAACAAAATAGCAGTCATGACAAATAATATTAAAATGTATTATCTACAATTGGCTCAAATCTAGTCAGAAAATATCATATCTGAACAGGTTGAATAATTATATTAATACATCTAAAACAAAATAAAGGCACTGAATAGTAAATTTAACAGAGAAAATGCATTGCCTGTGGCAATCCTTGTAAATTTCGAATGCAACTGATCTTACCTCTCCAGACTGAGGATTTAACGTCTGAAGCACCGACTCAATTGCTTTATACTCCAACTTGGAGGCTTTTTGGGTAAGCTGAAATGACCTTATGCAGACCACATCCTTCTTTGCTGCTGTCTTAAACCTTAGCTTTATTTGGCCCTTCGTCTCTGTCTCCCCTGCCACCTAAGATTTTTGTTTTAACAATACTTTTATTGATACATAAACTGTGGACAAGTATAGGGGTTTCTGAACACCTTAGGGTCATGAATGAAGCTGTGGCCAGACCGCGCATTTGGAGGTAGTTCACCAGTGCAGGCTACTTTAAGGCACTCAATTATAGTCTGATGAGAAAATGTAATCAGATTTGGTTGCTTCAGTATTTATGAAATAAAAGCATTCCACAGTAACATTCATTGAAATGTATGATTAAAAAAAATATGTGAGACTAAATCCTACAATACAGGGATTGGACAACAGAAAGAACCCAAAGAAACAAATCAAATATGCCTTCTATAACAAGATGGATGTGATAGAAGCTTCACAGATGAATGAATCGAATTCAACTTTAAGCATAACTAACTACAATGCTTGCCAAAGTACCCAAGATGATACAGAAAGAATTTCACAAATACCAGCAGTAAAGTCCCAAGTGACTTTTTCTGCATGTTATACAGAGAACACAACCCAAATCATTTTCATCTATGTCAATACTAAACACAGTGAACAGGTGATTTCTTCTTCAACCACGATTATGCATGAATCACATGATATCTAAGAGAAATAAGAAAATATTTAACTATAGTGCAGAAAGAATGCATCACTAATTTAATCTCAACGCTGATGAGTAGTTCATATGCAACTGTACTCTAAGAAAAAAGAAATGGACAAAGGAAAATACATGAGAAAATGGTCTCAATTATGCTAAACGAGACGGTGATTATCACCCCCTAAGCAGAGTAATGTATACGTAACAGCCGCAGCTAATGCAAAATGGCATGGATATTTACGGTTTTTCCGGCACCGTTGGAGCCGACAATGAGCGTCAAGGGCTTCAAGAAGGTGATGACGTTCTTGTTTTCCGGGTCGAAGCTCCGGATGCCCTTTATCAACATTTTATCAACAGTACTCATGTTTTATAGCTGCTTTCTTCACTAATCAAAAGCAGTGGAGAAGAAGAGGAGGATACTGTGTGGTTGTTGATTATCGCAGGTAAACAATTGGAAGATGAAACGGATTCCTCATTTTGAGAGAGAAAGGGGGAGTAGGGTTTAAGGGGGGGTGAATTGAGATATTGAAAAAGGCGGGGAGCAGGCTTTCTTTTATTTTATTAGTATTGTACCCGTAATATGTACGGATAGATAATTAACTTGTATTGAATTAATTACACAATAATACCAAAAAAAACTTAAATTTAATATTTGAAAAGATCTTCTCCACGTAATCAAATTATAAATTCAAATGGTTCCATTTTTTCACTCAAAAATTCGCTGAATACAAATTGGTCATGACTAATATGAATTTTTGTACCACACATCGAATAATTTTTTAAAATACAAAATATATTTGTTAAATTTTTTACCTTGCATTTTTAAAAAAATGGTAGCTAGGCAATATTGTATATTCTTTTCTTCCTTATTATAGCAAATAAATTGTTTAAAAAGTCTTGTTCATGAATGTTCAGAATAAAAGCAATTCCCATTTATATAAAAATTCTACTGTGTGTTCAAATTTTCTCATCTTCTCATCTTCATCGACAATACACCCTCAAAAAATGTTTAAAATTATAATTAGATTTGTTTAAAAAGTAATTGAATTGAGAAAATATAAAAAAATAAATGTAACTATCTGTATACACATTTCATTTCCTGTGGATTAGTTCCGACTTCCGAATGAAATTTTATTTCAAACATGTCAATAGTTTTTAGATGAACAATTGTATAAAATTATTAGAAAATGCAAAAAACACTTAGATTACGTATTTGAATAAAAATAAATAACATGTAAATTAATAACTATAACATAATAATAACATTAATGCCTTAAATGTTTCATGACCAATCCTTTTTTTTTCTTTTATATTTTGTTTTACTAATGGTTATTTAGGGACATTATTATATAACCCAAAATAATATTATACTAATACAACAGTGAATAGAAGTAAATAACTAATAGAAAATGCACACATGATTGATTTCACGTGGAAATAGGAAATAGACTTAAAAAATCAAATGAACTCCAACCAAACACTTGAAATTTATAATATACAAAATGAACCCACCTTTAGTCTACAATTTTTGTATATTAAAACCACAATACACATCTTCACTCAAATTTTGAGTTTTCTCAAAGAATCTATATGCAATTAAATCAAAATTACGTCAAGAATGTGACATTATTTGATCATCTAGTTGATTAAATATCTGATATAAAAAAATAACTCACATGACAAAATATGGCCAACAACTAATCATGGGTTAATTAAAAACCAACAACTGGTGACAAAATAAATTATTTTAGTAGGTCAATTTCAAATAATAACTGAAGAAGGAAATGGGGAATGACCCATGCCAATGGCAACTTTACTATTTACAATTAAAAAAAATAATTATAAAACACAAACCTGAAAGTCTATCGATCTAGCTTTGTCGTTGCCTTAGACCTGCTAGCAGCCTTTTCCCTTGCAAACAGCTTAAATTTAAAAAAGAAAAAGAAAATGAAGCATCAATATTAAAGTCGAGCCTCAACGAAAGGCAAACAAACTTGGACGCCTCTTCTTGTGACTCTCTTCTTGTGACTCTCTGTCTCAACTTGGTTTACAGATCCTGGCTGCGTGGTCTTTTAATACTCAATGGAGGCTGCTGGATTCTCTTTGCTTGCAACCTACAAAAAGAAGCATTGAAGATGGCAATGATGGGAGGTGGTGAGGACTGCAATGGAGTGGTGCTCCATGTTGCAGCATTTGTTGATTCCACGAATTAAGCTGAAGGTAGTTACATAGTTCTTGACTGCAGCTGCGGCCGAAATGACCGGGATAGATTTCAAAATATAAAACACCGGAGTCAAAGAAAATAAAAAATATTATGATCTTTTGAATGAAAGAAAGCATAGGAGTGCAGGTGTAAATGTAATAATGAAAAAGCATGTAGGCTGTAGACGACTGCTATAGATTTTAATACTCCGGTTCCAGTAAACAACGAAAAATAAAAACAGGTAAAGTGACATGTGAAAATTTTTTCTACAGCCTCATGCGTGATTTTTCGGCGTACATTTGTATGGATTTTTTTTCTTTTTTTCTATGGTGTTTCTCGTTCATGATAGTACATTAAAATAAAATAGATAGATTGTTTATGTGTGTAGTAGATGGAGACATGGAGTGGGTATAATTTTTTGGAATGACAATTAAATTGAATAAATTTAAATGGATTTCAAATGGTACTTTTAAATTTTAATACTATTTGCTGCTTTTTAACCGAGTGGGAGATGGGGGTAGGTAGAGTTTCTTTGGAAATGACAAATTCAAAATAATTGAGGTTGAATCAAAATTTTATTCAATTACTGCATTCTATCTGAGTTGGACATGAGATTTGAACTCAAAATTTTATTTATCAGATCAATGCGCATTCTATATGTAGTATATTTTTTGTTTTAGTATAGTAAGTAGATATAAATAGAAATGGTCAATGACTTAAAAGATCTTTTATTATAAATTTCAAAAGATTTTATAGTACACTACATTTTTATGCAAATGTTGTTAAATTTATAAATTAAAATTGAGACCCCTATAACGATTGCTTGCGAAGCTATAAGTATAATATATTTGTGAATTGGACTGGGCATAATTATTAGTGTTAAATAGGATAAATTTTCACAATTTAATTATTTATATTCAATCAATATAAATAATAAAATTATTGATTAAGAACTCTTTATTATTAGAAAATGTCAATAATATAAGGAATAAAAATTGTTCTGCAACCTCGGAGAGTGATCACGCATATAAGTAATTAAATAAATTATTATTGGCAAAAAAAAATAAACTTTTTATAAATAAATAATAGAAATGCATAATAATAAAACACTAAAATTAAATATATCTAATAAAAAAGAGATCAGAAGTTTATACCATTCATACGGTTATTTATATTCATTTAAGAATTTTTGTTTGAGAAATCCATTTAAAAAATATTACTTCATTTAATATCTATTATTTTAATATTGCATCACACCTTTCTCTTTTACATTTTCACTGCACCACCAACCTTTGTCTGTGAGAGGAGCAGATTACCACTTTGTGCCAGTTTCATTAAATTGATGTGAAAATTAATCGTTATATTAGAACAAAATTTTAAATGTAACTTACAAAATTCTAAAACTACATCACAATATTAACCTTTTCTTTTGCAACTAAAATATCATACTAAAAGAAATTATTTGGTAATACTTAAATTTTTTTTTTTATCATGCATTGGTCTTTCAAGCTTATCACTTTTAATCTCATTTTTTTATTTTGGTAATACTTGATTTTTTTTATTATGCATTCGTCTTTCAAACTTATCACTTTTAATCTCATTTTTTTAATAGTTATAACACTATATTGTATAGTATTATGTTGAACATTGAAATGAGGGCTCACTATTTTAATTTACATCATATTTTATATTTATGTTACAATATAAATCTTATTATTTTCTTTAATGAATCGTATATTCTATTAAATCTCAAAACTTACATCTCATTCAATTATGAATATATTGTTATTTTACTAAAAAAAATATTATTTATTTTGAATTTGATATATTATACGGGTGAATTATCAGCAATAACCATATCTATGGTTGTTGGACTCTTGCAAAGAAGAACACACATTTTTAGTTGAAGAAAAGAAACACAGAGTAATTTTCAGAAGCATATGAAATTTTGATGGAGAGATAAAAATTGGAGTGCATAAAGCACTAAATCAGAGTAATTATTCTAAGGATGACATTTATCTTGTTCAAAATTTTCCTAATCTTAAGACTGAAATTACTCTCAATTCATTCCTTCCCCTGCTCGACCTCCTTGCTCTTTTGTTGACCTAATTTAAACATATTAAAGAATACTTACTTGTAGATTCAATACATTCATTACACACTTTTTCTCCTTTCGTACTCCAATATAGCTAGAGAAGGTATATGTATTGAGATTCTGATCTTTACAATATGCCCGGCCGCCACTATCCTTTCTTTGAGCGAGAAAATTGATGAGAGGGAAGATGACTTGATGAATTTTGGCGGTGGTAGTGCTTGTGCTACGCATCGGCGGTGACAGGGGTGAGGTGTTGGCCGCAGCTAATCTAGCATGTCGGGATATCAGGATTCAGGAGCGGCGCTTGAGCTTTGTGGAAAAGAAAAAATCTCTACTGAAGCCTTGTTTTTTGGACTAAATAGATTTTTACTTTGTATTCAGATTCTTATAAATTTAAATTTCAAAATGGTCTTGGTTATGTAATTTTTAAAAGCTGCAAAACATTAATGAAAGAAGTGTAGGTGATGGAAGTTTATGCTTTACGTGCTCTTTTGAATTTTTTTAGTAAAAAAAGCTACAACAAATTAATGTAATAAGTGTTGGGTGGTGGAAAGAAATCATGATAGTCAGATTTTTTAAAGGCTTGTATTTGTATTTGCATGTTTTTGATGGCATGAGCGGGAGACTTAGGCGGGATTGTACAGTAATTTACGGTTTCATTTTAGTATAATAGATAGATTTTTTTAAGAAGCAGGCTTGTGCTTGTTTATATCGTTGATTTCTGTGGCAATCGAGAGTCGTTAGACCACCCCAATTGGTGAAAAAAAATACTTATATCTATATATATTTAGGTGAAAATATTTAAAAATATCCAATTTTATAAAAAAAATTTGTATTTGGCCTGGCCAATCAGAGGAAGGTAAAAGCGTAAATTTATATCTATATATATACTAAAGCAAAGAAGTCTCTACAAAATCTCTTCCCGCCAAATTTTATTCCAGTTATTTTTCTTTCTTTTTTTTTCGGCAATATATTCTCATCTATCCTCAAGTCTTTTTAATGTATATATATACTTTTAATTGTTATATTCATAATTGTTGGGGCTAGGTGATAAGCTCATTATTTTACTCGCTTATCTATATTATTTTCTACTATTTTATGTAATTTTATTGAGTTTATATATATATTTTATGCATGAGTCTATATTGGGTGGTATTATGCGTACTTTGGTGTGTTTCTACAGGTTATAGGCCAAATTCACTAGAAAACCGTTCTGAAAGCAGTGACGTGTAAGAGTAGTAGTCAAGAGTTCTTCCACAAGAGGAATTCGGGCTATTGGCGTATGGTAATGGATGAAGCTTTAAGTTAGCTCTCCAACGCAACTAGAATCGGGTCAATCGGAGTTCGGGAGAGGAAGTTATGGACAAAACTGTGAGACCGCGCAGAAGGGGCGAGAGACCACATCGATCGACGTGAATCCACATCGATCGACGCCGAAGAGAGAGCCACGCCGATCGACACCAATCCACATCGATCGACGCGGGTCTGCTGGCGCGGGAATTTGATAAAAATCGGATTTATTCATATCTTTAGTCCTAGATTTTATAGGATACACATTCACCCCTATAAATACTTAGTAAATTCGACCTTTTCAGATTAGCTATCATAGGAATCATCATATTTTTCAATTTTTAGAGTTTGGAGACTTGGGAAACACGAAACCCTTTTATTTTCTTGTAAGTTCTTTACTTTTATGCAATTTAATATGTTTTCTTTTGGATTTTTATCTGCAATGAGTGGCTAGAAACCCTACCGGGTTCTAGGGTTTTATATTATTATGGATGCATGTTAGGATTAATTAATTAAGTTCATGATATCTGTGATTATTTTCGAATTCTAAATTAATTCAAGGACCGAGAGGTGACGATTAATTTAGATGTATAGCTATTGATAGAAGGACCGAGAGGTGAATATTGATAGTGGGATTAGGAATGCATGATACACTCTACACTATCCAAAAAGATGTACTAGACTGTAGGAATTGAACTGATTTGCTTATCAGATTGATTAATTTGGTGTACTTGAGACCGAGCAGAGATAGTCACTAATTAGTAATCTAGGTTATATTTGTCAAACAAGAAAATATATCATTATTGCAGTATTCCACCTGTTAAATTAATTGATTCCTACATGTTATCCATAATAAGAATTCTTCCCTAGAATTTGTGTTCCTTTAAATTTGCTTTCAAAACCTCTTTAATTTTCAAGTATTGTCATCTTTATTTTCCAAATCAAAATCCTGATTTTCTGTTCACTCAAACAATGAATCTTAGGATCATAATTAGTACATAGGATAGTTTCGTTATACAATTCCCCTGGATTCGATAACCTTAGGGTTCTTATAAATTTATTTGCCACTATTGCTATAATTAATCTGTAGATTTTACAGTGATCAAATTGGCGCCGTTGCCGGGGAGTTGTTAGATTTTATCTTATTACTAGTTCGTCCTAGAATTTGCTGGATTGAGTTTTATTTTTTTGTACGTGTGCGTGTGTGAGTTTTCGTGTCTGTGTCTCGCGTCGATCGACGCCCGTTCGCGTCGATCGACGTCGATCATTTTTGTTGCATCGATCGACGGACACCTTGCGTCGATCGACGCCAACCACTCTCTTGCATCGATCGACATGACATCCACGTTGATCGACGTCGAACTGATATATACCTATTTTTTTGTGCAGGTGCATGAACACGCGAGCCAAAGGAAAAACACTCGAGGCCTTTGTCCCTGAAATTGAAGCAACCTGCAGGAAAATCAAAAAGAAAGGAAAAGAAAAATAGCGAGAGATGGCTGAGAATCCTGAAGCACGTTTGCAAAATATGACTCCCGAAGAGCAGAGGCAATTTGTGAATGAAGTACAACAACTGAGAGCACAACTACAAGCAGCCCAGGCTACTCAGGCAGAGTAAGCTGCAAGACTGGCAGAGTTGAACAACAGGCAGATTGTGGTTCCGCAAAGGTCCATCTTGGATCAATTTCTTCCACAGCAAGCGGAGGCCGGATTCAAAGTTGGCATCGATGCCAACAACTTTGAGCTACGCACAGGCCTTATTCAGATGGTGCAGCAAAATCAGTTTGCAGGGAGAGCTGTAGAAGATCCATATACCCACCTCAACCAATTCATTGAGGTGTGTAACACTGTGAAGCAGAATGGAGTAACCCAAGATGTAATCAGAATGAGACTGTTCTCGTTCTCACTCAGAGACGAGGCACGGTCTTGGTTTGCTGGACTGGATAAGAGTCAAATCGGGACATGGGAGGAGCTTCGAGCAGAGTTCCTTACCAACTACTTCCCATCGAGCCTGCTGCTGAAGAGGAAAGCTGCCATTACTACTTTCAAGCAGATGTATGATGAGTCACTCTACGAGGCCTGGAAGAGAGACAAAGAGCTTCTACGACTCTGTCCTGGACATGGCATCGATCTGGAGATGCAAGTGTGCCATCTCTATGAGGGTTTGAATACTCACATGAAAGAGCTGGTTGATGCATCTGCTAGAGAGATACTGATGAAGAAGAGTGGTGCATAGAGCATGAGGTTGCTGGCAGACATGGCGCTGAATAGCCACCAATGGCCAACTGAGAGACAGATTTCGGTCAAAGCTGTGGAAGTCAAGCTAGAAATTGATGTGGTTGTTGAGGTGAAAAAGCTCCGGGAGGAGATTGAAAAATTGGGCACACCACAAGTTGCAGCTGTTGCAAAGCCAAGCATGGCTATTGTTTTGGTGGAGGCCGACTACATCAACCGGGGTGCAAGCAGTTCGTCTGAAACTGCCGAGACGGAGGTGAACTACATTGGCGGTGGTTATAACAATAACTACCGAGGCAATCAAAGGTATCATTACAACCATGAGCGATCTCACCCTGGTTTTTCTTATTCTAACCCTTCTGCTGCACAACACCCTCCGCCTGGTTTTGATGTAGGTACAGGAGGAGAGATCATGGAAAGGAAGAAATCTGTGCTGGAAGAGACGCTCGAGAAACCGAGGTGAAGGGGATGACCAACCACATGCAGCTGATGACGAAACATCTTCAGATGTTGGACACCCAACTGAGCCAAATTGCCGCTACTCTCAGCAATCAGCATAAACCGGGACAGTTGCCAGGTACGACAGAGGTGAACCCCGCAAAGGAAAAGCCAGTTAATGCCATTACTCTGAGTTCTGGGATGAGCTACAAGGGTCCCGAGACGGCTGTGAACGATTCTGGAGGCGAAAAGGAGCAAAATTACGTAGGGGATGAATCCACGTCGATCGACGTGCCTGCCGCGTCGATCGATGCAGAAGACAGAGCCACGTCGATCGACGCAGGGTGGCATCGATCAACACAGAAGTCTGGTCCAGGCACAAAGCTGAAGCAGTCTGAAGATCAACCCCCTCCTATACCATTCCCACAACGGTTCACGAAGCAGAAAGAGGACGAGAAGTTCTCCAGATTTGTGGAGAATCTGAAGAAAGTCAGCATCAACATCCCGCTGATCGAAGCACTGAAGGAGATTCTGGGGTACATGAAGTACCTCCAAAAATTAATGAGTGAAAAGAAATAATTCGTGGAGAACCAGACAGTGAAGATCCACGAGCAGTGCAGCCTACTACTTCAAAAGCAAGTGCCCATCAAGAGAAGCGATCCTGGATGCTTCTCTATTCCGGTTGAGATTGGGGGACACACGTTCGAGAGAGTACTATGTGATACTAGGGCCAGTATAAACCTGATGTCGTACTCCATCTACAAGCGTCTCAACATCGGAGAGATGAGGCCCACGACGATCACCCTGCAGATGACGGACCGATCTGTGTCCCGCCTGAAAGGTATACTAGAGGATGTGCTCATTCACGTGGGCCATCTCATTTTTCCTGCAGATTTTGTGGTACACGAGATGAAGGAGGACGAGAACTTGTCCATGATCTTGGGGCGTGAGTTTCTCGACACTCGCCGCTCTCATTGACTATCGAGGCGGCGAGATCACACTCCGAGCAAACGACGAGAAGATCACCTTTGTGATCGACAAGAGCAAGAAGAAAGCGGAGTGCAATAGGGTCTCCGCTACTGAGGAATGAGATGAATCTGAAAAGGAAGAAGCAGCTGCCATTGAGTGGGAGAGAGGGAACGAAAGGGTGAAAGTGTCAACTACACCACCTTTTTCTGAGCTCACCACCATTATCAAAGACCGGAAGGTTTACATGGTGGATGCCAAAGGTCGGCGAGTCTTGACCCGACCTCCCTGGTGATGATTTGAGGTATCGTCGAGCTGCGACGTTAAATCAAGCACTTGTTGGGAGGTAACCCAACCTTTTCCGTATTCCCTTTTTAATTTTTGTTTTTTTTTAATTTTGCATTTCTATTATTTTTGCGTTAACAGCTATTTTGCAGTTTAATAATAAATAAATAAATAAATAGTTTGAGTACAGCTTGACGTCGATCGACGCAGCCTGGCGTCGATCGACGCCGAGCAGCCGACGTGTTACACCTTGATCCACGTAGGGATCGACGTCAAGCTGAAGACTCCGAGAGATAAAAAGTTGATGTCTGAGATCAACTACCAGATATCGTTCCCTCTTTTGTCTGATTTTCAAACTTATTCCTCTCTTCGAGTTGGAAATAATTTTGGGGGCATGTGGACAAGAGATGGAACGTTCTATCTTTTATTTATTCTGCTGTCCGTCTTTAACTTTTACCTTAAATTTTAATTTTATTCTATTTTGTGGGGAAAATTTTTGAGTTTCAGATAACCTGAATGAGATTGTGAGGTTAGAATCGGTTGAGGGTTGAGTTTGAATTGATTGTGATTGTGGTTAGATGCCCATGAATGTAGAATACCGCATGATAGGATTGATTTGACACTTATGCTTGCATGATGATTGAGCTGATTTGAAATTGACTGTGGAAGAAAATTTTTGAACCCTTGTGTGAGAACTTTGAGCCTTTATTTCGTTTGATGTGAGATTCACATGTGTGTTTTTATTTCTCTAGAACTTGCCTATTTTCTGTGTTGAGACTGCATAGTGTGCACAAGTTTAGGAAATGATCTTAGACCATCTTTTGATAGCCCAATTCCCTAAACACTGTCCCTCCACATTAAATTTTCCCTAGTTAGCCACTTTTGAGCCTATACAAAAATTTTCTTTCCTTGTCTATGAGATTAAGAAGAAGTATTGGTTTCGCTCATGTCTTGAGTTGTGGTATATGGGGTGGAATGATTGTGAGATGGAGATAAGAAAATATAAATTAGTGGTGAAAAGATGTTTGAAAAAGAAGCTCAAAGAAATAATTAGAATTCTCATAAGCTATCTGAAAAGAAAGAATACAAAATTATCAAAAAGAGCATAAGAGATTCAAAATGAGCTAGAAAAAAAAAGTTCGTTGAAAATATTAGGAGAAGGTTGAATGATGAATAGATGGTGGTTGCATTGGTTGAGAATGATCAACTCAACTTAATTTAGTCACTTGACCAAATTTTCCCTACCCTTCACAAAAAGCCTGCATTACAACCTAATGAAAGTCCTTTTTGATTTTAGACTTGTGTACACATTCTAGCAGTGGAGATATTAGAAATTTTGCAAGCATATGGTAGAAATTTCTTCATACATTTGTTGAGTGCTTTCATCTATACCTTAAACACTTGAGGGTTGAGCGATACACTTCCTGTGAGTTCTTCCACGGTTGATGAATTTTTCGTCTCTTTCAAATTGCTTGTGTGTAGTGGATTTTTGACCCTTGATTGTGATGAATCTTGTGAAGCATTGCACTTTAATCGCATGATCTTTTGATTTCTTTCTTGCCTATTGATTGAGGACAATCAAACGTTCAAGTTTGGGGGGTTTGATAAGCTCATTATTTTACTCGCTTATCCATATTATTTTCTACTATTTTATGTAATTTTATTGAGTTTTTATATATATATTTTATGCATGAGTCTATATTGGGTGGTATTATGCGTACTTTGGTGTGTTTCTACAGGTTATAGGCCAAATTCACTTGAAAACCGTTCTGAAAGCAGTGACGCGTAAGAGTAGCAGTGAAGAGTTCTTCCACAAGAGGAATTCGGGATATTGGCGCATGGAAATGGATGAAACTTTAAGTTATCTCTCCAACGCAACTGGAATTGGGTCAATCGGAGTTCGGGAGAGGAAGTTATGGCCAAAACCGTGAGACCGCGCAGAAGGGGCGAGAGACCACATCGATCAACGTGAATCCACATCGATCGACGCGGGTCTGCTGGCGCGGGGATTTGATGAAAATTGGATTTATTCATATCTTTAGCCCTAGATTTGATAAGATACACATCCACCCCTATAAATACTTAGTAAATTCGACTTTTTCAGATTAGCTATCATAGGAATCATCATATTTTTCAATTTTTAGAGTTTGGAGACTTGGGAAACACGAAACCCTTTTATTTTATTGTAAGTTCTTTACTTTTATGCAATTTAATATGTTTTCTTTTGGATTTCTATCTGTGTTGAGTGGCTAGAAACCCTAGCGGGTTCTAGGGTTTGATATTATTATGGATGCATGTTAGGATTAATTAATTAGGTTCATGATTCCTGTGATTATTTTCAAATTCTAAATTAATTCAAGGACCGAGAGGTGACGATTAATTTAGATGTCTAGCTATTGATAGAAGGACCGAGAGGTGAATACTGATAGTGGGATTAGGAATGCATGATACACTCTATACTATCCAAAAAGATGTACTAGACTGTAGAAATTGAACTGATTTGCTTATCAGATTGACTAATTTGTTGTACTTGAGACCGAGCGGAGATAGTCACTAATTAGTAATCTAGGTTATATTTGCCAAACAAGGAAATATAGCATTATTGCAGTATTCCACCTGTTAAATTAATTGATTCCTACATGTTATCCATGATAAAAATTCTTCCCTAGAATCTGTGTTCCTTTAAATTTGCTTTCAAAACCTCTTTAGTTTTCAAGTATAGTCATCTTTATTTTCCAAATCAAAACCCTGATTTTCTGTTCCCTCAAACAATGAATCTTAGGATCATAATTAGTACATATGATAGTTTCGTTATACAATTCCCCTGGATTCGATAACCTTAGGGTTCTTATAAATTTATTTGCCACTGTTGCTATAATTAATCTTTAGATTTTACAGTGATCACTAGGCCCACAGGGTCCAAGCCCAATCGACAAACCGGCCCGCATGGGCGACCCAATCCAGGAAGCCTGCCCGCAAAGAACAATGGAACGACAAAATCCTTCTAAGTCAGGACCTCAGCACCTACAAGCTCAACTCCTCAACACCGAGCATCTGAGAGGGTCGATGGCGAAGACCTCCGAAGAAGGAAACCCTAGTTGCCCGGCGGTGCTTGACCGTTATAGCCCTAACCATCCCCGAAAAGCCCGGAACAGCTCTGAAAATCGTGGCGAGCCGTTAGCGTTCGATGCCTAGGGTTAGGACTCTCTCTCCTGCCTCTATCATGTCTATAAATAGAGGCGAGGAGCTCGTTTTTTGCATCCCTTTCTCCCGACACAAAAACATCGATGTTACTCTGCCAATTTTTCTATAGATTTCATCATATATCTACGTTTAATACTCTGTGTCAACCCTTTATTATTGTTTTCGTTGTCTATTTCTCGTTTCCATCGTAATTATTTGCTGTATTTTCTGATAAAGTTCTAAGGGCTCCAATTTCTTGAAAAAATTGAACCTCAACATTTGGCGCCCACCATGGGGCCCTTGGGACTATTTTTGTTTTCGATTCAATGGCAGGTACCAACGAGAAAACTGGAAACCAAGGCAAGAAGCCAACCGGAGCCCCTCCGACGGGGCCTACCAGATCAAAGGATCTCGTCCCCGTATACGAGCTGGTTCGGCAAACCCTGCAAACCAGTGGCACCCAGGTCATGCCTCCTCACATGCTAAACACGATCCTTGCGTGGTTGGCCAAGGAGTCTGAAGAAAACCAGAGACGTGCGAAGGAGACGGACTCCAGGATCATGGAGTTGCACGCCACGAACCACGCCTTACGAAGGGAAAACGATCAGCTCCGCCAAGAAAATGTGCGCAAAAACCAGCCAATCGTCGAGGAGCCATCCACTGGCGGAAAGCCGACCGACCCTCGCAAAAACTTGGCCCAGGACCTGGATGGAGCGATCGACATTGATACGCCCGCGGGGTTAGATTTCGGACATGGATCTTCAGGGGCGATGACCTGTCGACCAGTCGAGCGCCTCGTCACCGAGCAGCCGAGGAGCGAGTACAAAAGATGCCTCGAGGCTCGAATGGCAAACTTCGAGAAGCTTATCTCTCGGATCCCAGGAGTGATCTCGCCAGACACGCTGATACCTTGTAACAGCTACGCTGATTCACCTTTCACACCCGACATAACCAATACAGATGTCCCAGCGAGATTCGTGCCACCATCGTTCCTGCTGTACGACGAGATGACTGACCCGGAGGATCACATCGCCCTCTATAAGCAGAAGATGCTGACCACCTCGACCCCAAGCGACCTTCGCGAGGCATGCATGTGCAAGAGCTTCGGAGCCAGCCTGACTGGACCAGCCCTCCAGTGGTTCGTCAACCTACCGAGGAACTCCTTCTCGACGTTCTTCGAGCTTCACATGGCCTTCAAGAAGAAGTACTCCAATTGCCGACGCGTGGCTAAGCACCCCGATGTACTCAATAGCATACGCATTAAGAGGGGAGAATCTCTAAGGTCATACGTAGGGCACTTCAATCAGGAACTCGCCTCGATACCGATTTGTCCACCCCTAAACGCTGTCTTTGCCTTCAAGAACGGTTTGGAGTGTCATCGAATTGCATCGCGCGTCTAAACGAGCAGAAGGCTTATGAACTAGCTAGTCAGCATCGAGAGGATCGACCGAGGGGAAGCTCGTCGAGCTCGAGGTATGTGGACCTAAAGGACTATAAAAACGAGCGTCGGTCCCGACGAGATCATCCCTATAGCCGAACACCGCGAGCCGGTGAAGTGCCTTATAGCCTCTGCATCGACCAAAATTATTTGGCCAATAACGTGCTCAAGGGGCTCGGTGGCGCTGTGAAATGGCCAACAAAGATGAAGTTTGACCCTAAAACGCGAGATGCAAAGAAATTCTGTGGTTTTCATAATGATCATGGCCACAGAACTGAGGAGTGCCAAGCCCTGCGTCTAGAAGTTCTCGAACTCCTGAAGAAAGGATTCCTTACCGAAGATCTGACCAACAAAGGGAAGAATACCTGGACGAAGGGCCAGCAGACCAACCCTCCCGAGAATGTTGAACCTCAGTACAAACCACCTCCCGCCGAACGAACAATCCATGTCATCATCGGGGGGTCAGAGATTAGCGGAAGGTCATGTTCGGCAGCAAAAAGAGCTCGTAGGGTCCTTAACCAAGAGATCCACCGCGTTAACTCCGCACAATTGCACAAAAACGATTGAGTTCACCCCCGAGGATATGCCAGGGCTTGTCCATCCACACCACGATGCGCTTGTGATATTGATCCTAATCTCGAACTGCCAGGTAAAGAGACTGCTCGTGGACAATGGTAGCTCTGCAAATATCATGTTTCTCCAAACCTTGAAGGAGATGCAAATCCCCATGAGCAAGATAGAACCGGTGACCATGACCCTCTATGGTTTCAACGGAGATTGATCACTATAAAATCTACAGATTAATTATAGAAACAGTGGCAAATAAATTTGTAAAACCTAAGGTTATCGAATCCAGGGGAATTGTGTGGGGAAACTATCCTATATACTAGCTATGATCCTAAGATTCATTGGTTGAGGAATTCAAAATCAGGGTTTTGACTTAGAAAATAAAGAAGACACTGCTGAAAATTAAAGGGGTTTTGAAATCAAATTTAAAAGAACACAGATTCTAGGGAAGAATTCTTATTATGGATAACATGTATGATTCAATTAATTTAAAAAGTGGAATACTGCAATAATGCTATATTTCCTTGTTTGGCAAATATAACCTAGATTACAGATTAGTGACTATCTCCGCTCGGTCTCAAGTACACCAAATTAGTCAATCTGATAAGCAAATCAGTTCAATTCCTACAGTCTAGTACATCTGTTTGGATAGTGCAGATTGTATCATGCATTCCTAATCCCACTATCGATATTCACCTCTCGGTCCTTCTATAAATAGCTAGACATCTAAATTAATCATCACCTCTCGGTCCTTGAGTTAAATTAGAATTATAAAATAAACACAGGAATCATGAACCCAATTAATTAATCCTAACATGCATCCATAATAATATCAAACCCTAGAACCCGCTAGGGTTTCTAGCCACTCATCGTAGATAGAAATCCAAATGAAAACATATTAAATTGCATAAAAGTAAAGAACTTACAAGAAAAGAAAAGGGTTTTGTGTTTCCCAAGTCTCCAAACTCTAAAAACTGAAAATATGATAATGCATACGATAACTCCTCTGAAAAAGTCGAATTTACTAAGTATTTATAGGGGTGGATGTGTATCCTATCAAATCTAAGGCTAAAGATATGAATAAATCCGATTTTTGTTAAATTCCCGCGCCAACAGACCCGCGTCGATCGTTGCTGATTGGCATCGATCGTTGCTGATTGGTGCTGGTTATCACAATAACTACCGAGGTAATCAGGGTTATCACTATAACCATGGGCGATCTCACCCTGGTTTTTCTTATGCTAACCCCACTGCTGCAGAACACCCTCCACCTGGCTTTGATGTAGGTACAGGAGGTGAGATCGTGGAGAGAAAGAAGTCTGTGCTGGAAGAGACACTGGAAAAATTCATAAAGAGTTCAGAAAATAGGTTCGACAAGGTGGAGAATGAAGTGAAAGGGATGGCCACTCACATGCAACTGATGACAAAGCATCTGGAAATGATGGACACCCAATTGAGTCAGATTTCCACCACCTTGGGAAATCAGCACAAGCCGGGCCAACTACCGAGCATGACGGAGACAAATCTAGCAAAGGCAAAATCAGTAAATGCCATATCGCTGCGATCTGGAAAGAAGTATGAAGGTCCGAGCCATGTAGAAGGAGAAGAAGTTGAAAAAGAGGAGGAGAATCCCAAGAATAACACCTCTGTCTCGGCCGAGGTGGCCCCCATCCCGGTCGAGGCAGAGGAAAGCAGGCCGGCCGAGGCGGAGTGTGAACCAGCCAAGACAGAGCAGGTCAGCCCGGCCGAGACAAGCCAAGAACGGTCGGGGCATATGGAAAGTAGGATGGCCGGGATCGACTCATCCCAGTCGAAACAGAAAGCCAAGCAGGGCGAGAAGGAAAAAGAGAAAGAAAGAAGAAATGAGTTGGTTGCTCAAATGCCCTTCCCACAGAGATTTGCAAAGAAAAGGGAAGACTCTAAATTCACTAATTTTGTTGAAAATCTTAAAAAATTGAATATTAACATTCCTCTTATTGAAGCTCTCAGGGAAATACCCGGTTACATGAAGTACCTCAGAAGACTGATGAGCGATAAGAAGCAGTTCGTGGAGAACGAGACTGTGAGGATACATGAGGAGTGCAGTCTACTGCTACAGAAGCAGATCCCTATCAAGAGATCGGACCCAGGTTGCTTTTCGATACCTATCGAGATTGGAGGAAAGGAGTTCCAGAATGTACTATGTGACACCGGGGCAAGCATCAACCTGATGCCTTTGTCGATCTACAAGAAGTTGGAGATAGGAGAGATGAGAGCCACCACGATTACTCTTCAGATGGCGGACCGATCTGTGTCCAAGCCAAAAGGTATCGTAGATGATGTACTTATTAGAGTTGGTCATCTGATATTTCCTGCTGATTTTGTAGTTCATGAGATGAAAGAAGATGCCAACACCCCCATGATTTTGGGAAGAGAGTTCCTCGACACAGCCGGAGTCCTGATTGACTGCAAGAGGGGGGAGATCACTCTGAGAGGGAATGAAGAGTCCATTACATATGCATTGACAAGAACAAGAGGAAAGGGGAATGCAACCGGATCACTACTGCTGAAGAAGAGGAAGAAGACGACGAGACACCGGAGGAAGAAGAAGAAGCAATCCGGTGGGAATGAGAAAATGAGTCAGTGAAATCGGCAATTAAGCTGCCTCCTTCCGAGTATACCACCGTCATTCAGAACCGGAAAGTCTTCATGATTGATTCGAGGGGTCGACGAGTCTGGACTCGACCGCCTGGGTGAGCTGATACTGGGTCCAGCCACGACGGTAAATAAGGCACTGAATGGGAGGTAACCCATTGTGTTTTTGATATTTCATGTCTCTTTTAATTATTTTCGAGTTATTTATATTTTGTTGCTTTTACATGTTTATTTGTCTTTTGAAAAAAAAATCGAAGTCTGCCTCGGCCGAGGCAGAGGCTGCCACGGTCGAGACAGAGAGCTGAGGCGTGGTATACTTCGACCGAGATGGAGGTCGACGAGAAAGCTCCATCCCGACCGAGACAGAGTTCCCCACGACCGAGATAGGTGTGCTAGCAGACTTATTCCACGCCGGTCAGAGTTTGAGGTAAGAAGGATAAAAAGTTGGTGTCTGAGGCCAACAATTAAGGTACAATTTCGAATTCTGAATCTGACTTTCAAACTTATTCTCTCTGATTTTCGAATAAGTTTGGGGGGAGGAAGATTTACGGATTCGAAACTCTTTTCTATCTTTTATTTGCTTTATTTAAATTTATGCATGGGAATTTTTTGAATAAAACGCGAGATTGTGGAAATTTGAGCATGTTTGAACCCTAGGACTTTGATGCGAGATGAGAATTGATTGACTTTAGTTTGCATTGATTGTGATAGTGGTTGAGTATGCCTATGAATGTGAATACTGCATGATTACTTGTTTTGATACTTGCGTTGGCATGGTTGATGGATGATGATTTGATGTTTACTGTGGAAGAAAATTGTCCTAAGTGTGAGTTTTTTAGCCTGAATTTCGATTGTGAGTGTGTCTGCATTTTTGAGTTTCTCTAGAACTTGCTCTGTTTCTTTTTCAAGACTGCTAGTGTGCACAGGTTTAGGAAGTGATTTTAGGCCATCTTTGTTTAGCCTATTTTCCTATACACTGTCCTAATTAAATGTTACCCCTAGTCAACCCTTTTGTGCCTATGATATTTTCTTTCTTTATCTATGAGTTGGAAATAAATAAGGGAATCAACTCTTGTCTATGAGAGTGGGTTGGGATTTGTTTGAGAAGGATAATATATTATTATCAGGGTAAAAGCAAAAGAAAAGGTTGGGCTCTAGAAAAGGAAGAAAAAGAAAATAAATAGTTGTTGTGTTTGTTAATCCTTATAAGCTCAAATGTATAATCAAAATTCCTTAGAGCATAAAAGGATGTGTGAAAAGAAAAAGAAAAAAATAAAAAAGAAGAAAGAGAGAAAAATATGTGAATTAAAGAGCCATGGTTTGTGCTGAAAATTTTAGGATTTGGGTGGATATCATTAGATAGTGGTTGGATTTATTGAGAGTAGCTAACTCAATTATTTAGTCACTTGACCAAATTTTCCCTACCCTTCACAAAAGCCTACATTACAACCTTGAATAAAGTCCTTTCTGATATTAGACTTGTGTGCACGTTTTTGCAGTGGAGATTTAGAATATTTGCAAGCCTATGGTAGAACTTGATTTGCATGACTTGTGTGTGATCTCATAATTATCTTAAACACTTGAGTGAATGAGCGAAACACTTCCCTTGTGAGTCTTCCATAGTTTACAGATTTTCTGATTCTTTCAAAAGTGTTGATGTCTTGTGGATTTTTGGGTTTGAATGTGACGAATCTTGTGAGGCATTGCACTACTCTTCTGCTTGAACTTTTGATTCTTTCTTTTGTTGATTGAGGACAATCAAGTGTTTAAGTTTGGGGGGTTTGATAAGCTCGTTTTTCTACTCTCTTATCGCATTATTTTTCTTTTCTTTTATGCAAATTAGTTTATTTTATCTAATAAATTGAGCATGAGTATATATTAGAGGGTGTTATGCTTGTCATGGTAAGATTTCGCAGGTTTTAGGCCAAATCCAATGAAAAACCCGTACCGAAAGCAACAGATATTTAAAGAAATAGTCACTAATTCTTCCACCGATGGAATCTGAGCCAATGGAGCATGTCATTTGAAAGATCTTTGAATTAGCTTACCAATGCAATTGGAATCGGATCAATCGGAGTTTGAATACAAAAGTTATGGCCAAAACCGTGAGACTGCACAGAAGGGTCGGAAGTGGCGAAAATGGTCTCTGTTTCGACCGATTTGAAGTCCATATCAACCGGGGCAGGTCCATCTCGGCCGTGGCAAGACTTATCTCGGCCGAGACGCGTGTTTTTGCAGCCTAAATTTGCACGTGATAGAAGATTTGAAATGAGAAGATACCATATCAAGATAGGGACGAATTTTGGAGCAATTATACCATCCATGACCTCAACCCTACTACTATATAAACTCAAAATTAGCTCAGAATTGTGCTCTCTCTCAGCCCCTTCAGTTATTAATTATTTTCAGAGTTGTTTTTACTTTAGTTTTTGTCAGAATTCCTCTTTAATTTTTATTTAGTTTTAATGCAATCTTTATTTTTCCCTGCAATGCTTATTTACAATATGTTAGGCTAGAACCCTAAATAGGTTCTAGGGTTTCTCCATCTGTGATGCATGTTTAGATTCAATTGTTCAAACCCTTAAAATTGGTTTAAATCCTATGTTTTATTTTAAATCTATTCTTATCAAAGGATCGAGAGATGAAGATTAAGGTAGGTTTCAGTTATTAATCGAAGGACCGAGAGGTGAAGGTTAGTAATAGGAAGTTAGGATTTAATACTTTTGATTTTCTGTCCGACCAAGAAGAATTCAATCGTAGGAAAAATCTAATCTTTATTGAAATTGATTAATTGGTGTGTTTTGAGACCGAAAGGAGATTGCCACTAGTAAATAATTTAGGATTTAATTGCCCGACCAAGGAATTAATTCCACATTAATAGATTTTCTACCAAAATATCTTTTCTGGGTTTGAATATTTGTTTCTTGCATGTTGATCAGATTGGTAGATTTCCGTAGAATCTGTGCTTTTTAATATTTGTTTTTATCCCTTTAAATTACTTGTTTTGAAAACCCAAAACCCTTCAAATTGATTTGCCCAAACAAGAGTTTTGAAAACTACATTCAGTACATGGTTTTCCCTCATTGCACTATCCCTGTGGGTTCGACAACCTTCAGGTACTTATAAATTTATTTGTCCTATGCTATAATTTGTATGCAGATTTAGCATCGATCAAATACCACCCAATATAGACTCATGCATAGAATATATATATATAAACTCAATAAAACTACATAAAATAGTAGAAAATAATATAGATAAGCGAGTAAAATAATGAGCTTATCAAACCCCCCAAACTTGAACGTTTGATTGTCCTCAATCAATAGGTAAGAAAGAAATCAAAAGATCATGCGATTAAAGTGCAATGCCTCACAAGATTCATCACAGTCAAGAATAAAAAATTCACTACACACAAGCAATTTGAAAGAGACAGAAAATTCAACAACAGTGGATGAACTCACGGGAAGTGTATCGCTCAACTCTCAAGTGTTTAAGGTATAGATGAAAGCACTCAACAACATGTATGAAGAAATTTATACTATAGGCTTGCAAATTTTCTAATATCTCTACTGCTAGAATGTGCACACAAGTCTAGAATCAAAAAGGACTTTCAATAGGTTGTAATGTAGGCTTTTTCTGATAAGGTAGGGAAATATGGTCAAGTGATTAGAATCCATTAAGTGGCCAACTCAACAAACTACAACCACTCTCAATCATCATCCACCTCATCTCCTCAAATATATCAACAAATACACAACTTTTTTTTTTCTAGCTCATTTTGAATCTCTTATGCTCTTTACATAATTTTGTATTCTTTTCTTTTCAGAGAGCTTATGAGAATTCTAATTATTTATTTGAACTTCTTTTTTACACATCTTTCCACCACTAATTTATATTTTCTTATCTCCATCTCACAATCATTCCACCCTATATACCACAACTCAAGACATAAGCGAAACCAATACTTCTTCTTAATCTTATAGACAAGGAAAGAAAAATATTGTGTAGGCTCAAAAGTAGTTAACTAGGGAAAATTTAATGTGAAGGGACAGTGTTTAGGGAATTGGGCTATCAAAGATGGCCTAAGATCATTTCCTAAACTTGTGCACACTATGCAGTCTCAACACAGAAAATAGGCAAGTTCTAAAGAAATAAAAACACACATGTGAATCTCACATCAAACAAAATAAAGGCTCAAATTTCTCACACAAGGGTTAAAATTTTTTTCTTCCACAATCAATTTCAAATCAGCTCAATCGGCATGTAAGTGTAAGTGTCAAATCAATCCTATCATGCGGTATTCTACATTCATAGGCATCTAACCACAATCACAATCAATTCAAACTCAACCCTCAATCGATTCTAATCTCACAATCTCATTCAGGTTATTTCAAAACTCAAAAATTTTCCCCACAAAATAGAATAAAATTAAAATTTAAGGCAGAAATTAAATACGAGAAGCAGAATAAATAAAAGATAGGATAGAAGCTATTATAAATAAAAGATAGAACGTTCCATCTCTTGTCCACATCCCCACAAACTTATTGACGTACTTGATCACCAGCAAAAAGAAGGCTACCTCATCGATCCATGGTGGCCTACAACACCTCTCATCGGGCCTAGGAAGCATGTACTTCATTTTATGACACACAACCCCAGCCGAATACTTCTTCACGACATCTTCGGTGGCGATGGACACCGCCTGCTGAACCGGATCATCGGGATTCACCTGATCCTTCTTAACGAAGGACATGTCCCTCACCAGTGGTCTGAATGAATCCTCGCTATCATCACTCTCCTCGGCATCATGGTCTGACCTCTCTTGTTCAGACACCTCCTCGGGGTCGAGGTCTATGACAGGCGGTTCGCGTTCGAACCGACCCCCTTCAGAACCCGAGGAGACGACCTCACACCCTGGTGATTTCCCAGTACCGACTTCGGTCGACCCCGAAGAGGAGGAACGCTCCATGATGATCTCAACCGATACCATTATCTCCTAATAACTGGAAATACATCAGAAACACAAAACGCAAAATTGGAGAAGAAAAACAGGGGTCCCCCGCAAAGCAAAAGAAAAAGGAAGATGGAACATACGCACGCAAGCAAACAAAAGGGAAAGGACCTCTAGAAGAAAATCAATCGAAGAAAAATCCAAAACAATTCAAGCGAAACGAGCAACCTAAATCGAACACTCCATGCATGCAACTGTTCACCCTAGAACGCGGCAAAAAGCCAAATGCATCGTTTCACGTACCACACAACACACAAACAACAACGCAATTTAATCCCCAAAAGCAAGATTAAGGCAGGCATGTTCATGAAAGGAAAACAATTCGCTAAACTATTCAGGTTCTTGGCATCATTCAAAGTCAAAACTCGCGAAACATTCGACTAAAGCAAAGGCAAACGCAAACAGGAATCAGAAACTTCATTAAACCCAAGAACGAATGCGAACGAAATCAAGAATATCATCAAATCCAAACAACATGCGATCGGGTAATTAACAGGCAGTCACATAAACGAACATAGCAATGGGCGAATAGCATACGACCGATAAATGTCATTTCAGAAACTTCCCCAAACTAAACAAGCCCCACAAATCGACGAAGCACCATAGAAAAATCCAAGAACGAATCCTGACATTAAAAACAAAGAAAAGCGAAAGGGGAAGGCACGAAGGATTAAGAGATTACCTTATCGGTGTTCGGAGCAACAGGCAAAGCGAGACCGCCGGAGTAGTGGCTGGAATAAAATGTTTGCCGTTGACGAAAGCAGCAGTGATCGAAAGGAAAAGAGGGAAATCTGATTGAGAACTCGAAAGAGCGAAAGTGAAGAAGTTCAGAACCGATCGCGTATTTATAAGACGTAACCGTTCGCCTTCTCCAAAATGCCCCCAGAGTTCGACGTAATTACAATAGTGCCATCCGCTGGGCGGCAAAATAAAAAATTGCACAAGATAAAGGGTCGACACTGAGGAGACTGAAGGCTCGCTATCGAACCTCATCGATCCTCAGACGCGACTATAACGCGATCGACACCATCAACAGGAATTTGAGGCCTCCCCCTCGGTAGCTCACCTGGTGTCCTACGATCCGCTATAACTCACCCTGCCAGCGCTCCACGGAGCCTAAACAGAGTGCACGCATGAGAGCACCGCTCCATGCAAGAGAATATTCTCCGGAATGATTCTGACACGCGTGACCCCCAGACTCACGCATTAGCCCGTGGGGCAACACCCCGGTGTTCCCCGTACGGTCATACGCTTGCGTCCCCAAGGGACCTTCGTATTGACCAGGAGTAGTATCCCGGCTACTCCCTAGCGGAGCTACTCTCTCTGGAAGTACCTCCCGGGCCCGAGGGAAGTCTCTTGGACACCTCAAAGTTCCGCACTCTGTAGCGAATCTTAACTCGTAGTTTTGATTCCATGGCCTATTCAAGATAAGCCCTTAAACCAAAAGGGGCTATTGTTGGGGCTTGGACAAGACAAACCGGCCCGCGTGGGTGACCCAATCCAGGAAGCTTGCCCGCAAAGAACAACGGAACGACAAAATCCTTCTAAGTCAGGACCTCAGCACCAACAAGCTCAACTCCTCAACACCGAGCATCTGAGAGGGTCGATGGCGAAGACCTCCGAAGAAGGAAACCCTAGTTTCCCGGCGACGCTCGACCGTTGTAGCCCTAACCATCCCCGTAAAGCCCAGATCCGCTCCAAAAATTGTGGCGAGCCGTAAGCGTTCGACGCCTAGGGTTAGGACTCTCTCTCCTGCCTCTATTCTGTCTATAAATAGGGGCGAGGAGCTCGTTTTTTGCATCCCTTTCTCCCGGCACAAAAACATCGCTGTTAGTCTGCCAATTTTTCTATAGATTTCTTCATATATCTACGTTTAATACTCCGTGTTAACCCTTTATTATTGTTTTCATTGTCTATTTCTCGTTTCCATCATAATTATCTGATGTATTTTCTGATAAAGTTCTAAGGGCTCCAATTTCTTGAAAAATCGAACCTCAACAATAATTATATTTTTATATTCAAAAATTTAAAATTAAAATAATTGATTCATTGAATTATAATTTATTTGATGTTTATTTTGTCCAGTATATACTATATCTCATTTTCTTTTATATCTTATTATTAATGATATCTTTTTTATAATCCTAAAATTTTATTCCATTAGATCTATTATTATTTATAATAACAATAAAATAAATATTATAAGAATTTAAATGAAACTTATAATAAAATTATTTCATTATTGAATATTTGAAATAATTTGAAAAAAATTGTTAAATATTATTTACGCATTACACGGATGTAAATCTATAAAATATATTAGAGGAGAATAGTGCCTATTAATTGTTCCCCATATTTTATTTTTTTTATTATTTATTCTATTATTACAATAAATAGTAGTAAAAATATAATAAAATTTTATTTGTCAATTTTTCTTAAAAATATTAGATCTCACAATTTTACTATATTTACTATATTTTTTAAATAATTCAAATATAATATCATTCATGGGATAATATTTAAATAAAATTTCATAGACTTAATTTAACGTATAATGTAGAGAATAATTTATATTATAAAATATAATAATATTGGCGAATAAAAATTAAATATATGTATGTAAGATATTAAGATATATCATTTTATTTATTATATCACAATATTATAAAATAAAAAAATTATAAATTTAATAAGCGTATCGCGCGGGTGCAAATCTAGTTTTCCTTATAATTAATTAGTACTTCTTTCTCCTGAGAGGAAAAGTAGAGATCATTTATAAAAGTAATGAAATCTTAAAACTTTCTCTCTCCACACTTAATACAATTTATATTTTCAATAATAAAAAGGTTTTATAAACTAAAAAATTAAATGTTGATTTATTTTTAACAAAATATTATCTATCATTACTCTATCCTTAAAAAAATACAAGTCATCTAGTCTGATATTAAAATATTTTATTTATCTACTAATATTATATCTTAAAATAAAAAATATTTTACATAACAATCATTTTATTCACATAAATCTTTAGAAAAAAATGTGATCAAGATTTTGATTACAAGCACAATAGTAAAACCTTAATATTGTGATATTTATTTAATAAAAAATTATAAATAAAACTAATAAATTGGATTTATTAATATTTCATATATTCATCGACTTTGAAATTTTATTAGAAGTCGTTTTATATAATTAAATGAAATATTATTAGATATACTTTTTATTGTGCTATACTTTTAAACAAAATATTAAATAATCATATTGCAGACTTGACACGTAATTATAGTGTCGTACAAATTTCAAATGTAGAATTAGAAACTCATAATTGTATTAACAGTTTTCCACCAAAAATATTTTTTACGAATTTGAATTATTTGTCTCTTGCATGTTGATCAGATTGGTAGATTTTTCTAGGATTTGTGCTTCTTTATATTTGAGTTTGTTTTAAAGTTATTTTCATTGAAAACCAAAACCCCTCCAAATTTGGATTCTCTCAAACAAAGGATTGAAAAACTATACTCAGTACATGAACTACTTTCATTGCACTATCCCTATAGGTTCGAAAACCTTCGGGTATTTATAAATTTATTTGTCATATGCTATAATCTGTGTGCAAATTTTGCATCGATCAAATTGGTGTCGTTGTCAGGATAGTCAGATTGTGGTTTGTTACTGTTTTGCTTGAAATCTTCTGGATTGGGTATTATTTTTAATTTTTCTATTTTTGCGTGAGAGTGTGTTTTTCGTGTATGTTTCGACCGACACAGCTTCCACGTCGGTCGACACAAAAATCCCCCACGTCGGTCGACACAGCTCATGTGTCGGTCGACGTGATCTGATTCTCCCTCTTTTTCCTGTGCATGTGCATGAACACACGAGCCAAAGGAAAAACAAAGGAAAGGGTAAACCAGAAGAGATGGAAGAGAATCCAAAAGCCCCGTTGCAAAATATGTCTCCCGAGGAGCAGAGGCAATTTGTGAATGAGGTGCAGCAATTGAGGCATAACAGACTGCAAGACTGACAGAATTGGATGCAACAAGGAACAATGAGAGGTAGGTCGTGGTGCAACAGAGGTCCATCTTGGACCGATTTCTTCCACAACAAGAGGAGCCTGGATTCAGGGTTGGCATCAATGCCAACAACTTTGAGTTACGAACTGGCTTGATTCAGATGGTGCAGCAAAATCAATATGCAGGAAGGGCCATTGAAGACCCGTACGCACACCTCAACCAATTCATCGAGGTATGTGATACGATGAAGCAGAACGGAGAGCCCCAAGATGTGATCAGGATGAGGTTGTTCTCGTTCTCACTCCGAGACGAGGCGCGGTCTTGGTTCGCCAGTTTGGACAAGAGTCAGATTGGGACATGGGAGGAACTTCAAGCTGAATTCCTCACCAACTACTTCCCACCGAGCCTGTTGCTAAAGAGGAAAGTTGTCATCACACACTTCAGCCAGGGATGTGATGAATCGCTCTATGAGGCTTGGAAGAGGTTCAAGGAATTGTTGAGATTGTGCTCTGGTCATGGAATCGACTTGGAGATGCAGGTATGTCATTTCTATGAGGGACTGACTCCACACATGAAGGAGTTAGTTGATGCATCCACTAGAGGAATTCTGATGAAGAAGAGTGGAGCCGCAAGCATGAGGTTACTTGCAGATATGGCTCTGAATGGCCATCAATGGCCAATCGAGAGACAGCTTCCAGTCAAAGCAGTTGAAGCTAAACCGGAGTTTGATGTTGTTGCCGAATTAAAAAAACTCCGAGAGAACATTGGGAAGTTAGAAGCAGCCAAAGCCACACCTGTTGCTGCAGCCGATCAAAGCATGCCCATAGTCCCTGTTGAAGCTGACTACATCAACCATGGGAAGGAAGCAGTTAGTTTGGAACCGCCAAACCAGAGGTTAACTATATTGGAGGTGGTTACCAAAATAACTATCGAGGAGGCAATCAAGGCTACCATTACAACCATGAGAGAACTCACCCTGGTTTTTTTTATGTTAACCCTGCTGCAGCCGAGCATTCTCCACCTAGTTTTGATGTAGGTACTGGAGGAGAAATCATTGAGAAGAAAAGATCTGTGTTGGAGAAGACCCTTGACAAGTTCATCAAAGGCTCCGATAATCGATTTGGAAAGGTGGAAACCGAAGTGAAAGGGATGGTCAATCACATGCAGCTGATGACAAAGCACCTGCAAATGTTGGATACTCAATTGAGCCAAATTTCCACTACCCTCAGCAATCAACATAAGCCTGGGCAGCTTCCGAGTGCAATCGAGGTGAACTCGGCAAAGGAAAAGTCAGTTAATGCCAAATCTTTGCGATCCGGGAATGAGCATGAAGGTTTAGGGTTAGGGGAGGAGGCCAAGGATCGTACGAGTTAGGGGAGAAAGAGAGAAAATTCCCAAGGAGGAACCCTTTGTTTCGACCGACACAGAGTTCACGTCAGTCGATGCAGAGAGTCGTCAGGCAGCAAGCTCGGGTGACACAGGCACATCAATCAACACAGCCTTGCATCAATCGATGCAGAACTCTGCAGGCAGGACGACCGAGAGGAGGCAGGACGATCGAAACAGAGCCCTATTTTGGGCGAAAAAGAGAAGGAGAAAAAGAAAGCTGATCCCACTCCTCCGATGCCTTTCCCTCAAAGGTTTACAAAGAAGTAGGACTCCAAATTCACTAGGTTTGTTGAAAACTTGAAGAAGGTGAATATCAACATCCCTTTGGTGGAAGCACTCCGAGAAATCCCAGGCTACATGAAGTTTTTGAGAAGGCTGATGAGTGAGAAGAAGCAATTCTTGGAGAATGAGACTGTCAAAATACATGAAGAATGCAACTTGCTTTTACAAAAACAAATCCCCATCAAGGGATCCGATCCTGGCTGTTTCTCCATTCCGATAGAAATTGGAGGCAAGAAATTCCAGAATGTGCTTTGCGACACCAGGGCAAGCATCAACTTAATGATGTTGTCCATTTACAAGAAGCTTGAAATAGGAGAGATGAGAGCCACCACAATCACGTTGCAGATGGCAGACCAATCTGTGTCTTGACCTAAAGGTATTGTGGAGGATGTTCTTATTAGAGTTGGTCATTTGATTTTTCCTGCATATTTTGTAGTACATGAGATGAAAGAGGATGCCAACACACCGATGATCTTAGGGAGAGAATTCCTTGACACTGCCGGAGTTATTATTGATTGCAAGAAGGGAGAGATCACTCTTCGAGGTAACGATGAATCGATTACCTTCTCCATTGACAAAAACAAAAGAAGAGAAGAGTGCAACCAAGTGACATTTGCCAAGGAAGAAGAAGAGAAAACACCGGATAAAAAAGAAGAAGCAATTACCAAGGAAATGAGGGAGTGAAATTGACAATTAAGCTACCTCATTCCGAACTCACTACCGTTGTCAAAGATCTGTGAGTATTTACTGTGGATTCAAGGGGTCGATGAGTTTGGACTCGACCGCCTTGGTAATTTGAAGCTGTGTCGAGCCACGATGATAAATAAGGCACTGGATGGGAGGTAGCCCATTATTTTATCGCTTGTTGTTTCATTTTTCATTTTTATTTTTCGTTCTTGTTTCCTTCACCTTCTTCTTTATTTCTGAAAAAAATCGAGCTCTGTTTCGACTGACACAACTTCGTGTTGGTCGACACAAAGCAGGGCAACATGGCATTCTTAGATCGACATGGAGATCAATGAAAAATGCTCCATGTCGACCAACGTAGACCCTACGTCAGTCAACGCGGAGTGCTAGAGGCAAAAAGTTCACACCTTTCGAGGTCTGAAGGAAGAAGGATAAAAAGTTGGTGTCTGAGACCAATATTCGAGGTATAGTTTCAAACCCTAAGTGTGATTTTTAAACTTATTCTCTCTGCTTTTCGAATAAGTTTTGGGGGTGGAGGACTAAGGGAATTGAAACTATTTTCTATCCTTTTTATTTATGTGCTTTCTATCATTTAATTTTTGCCTAGGTAAATTTTGCGGAAATTTCAAATTTGTTTGATTATGTGGGAATTTGTGAATTATGATTTAACCTTATGACTTGAGTATGAGATTATAATTGATTGACAGTTGTTTGGATTAATTGCGATAGTGATTGAGAATGTCTATGAATGTAGAATACCGCATGATTTACTGATTTGAAACTTGCATTGGCATGATGTTATGTAAAGATTTGATGTTTTTGTGGAAGAAAATTTGTCCCAAGTGTGAGTTTTGAGCCTTTAAATTCGATTGTGAGTGTGTCTGCATAATTAAGTATCTCTAGAACTTGCTCTGTTTCTGTTTCAAGACTGCGTAGTGTACATAAGTCTAGGAAGTGATTTTAGGCCATCTTTGTTTAGCCCTTGTCCCATACACTCTCCTATTTGAAAATTTATCCCTAATCAACCCTTTTAAGCCTATGCATTTTTCTTTCTTTGTCTATAAAGTTGAAAAAAAGTGATGGGATCATTCTTGTCTATAAGATGTGGGTTGGGATATTTATTTGAGAAGGATAAGATAATAATTGTTGGGTGAGCTAAAAGGTTGAGCTCTAAAGAAAAAACGAAGAGAAATAGAAAATGATAAGAGTTTTGTTTTGTGTTGAAATATTGAAGGAGATGGGTGAATGAAGTTAGATGGTGGTTTTAGATTTATTGAGAGTGATCAACTCAATGTATTTTTAGTCACTTGGCCAAATTTTCCTACCCCTCACAAAAGCCTTACATTACAACCTTAAATAAAGTCCTTTCTGGTCTTAGGTCTTGTGTGCACATTTTTGAAGTGGAGGAATGAGAATATTTGCAAGCCTATGGTAGAACTTTACTTGCATGACTTTTCTGTGTGATCTCATAAGGAAATCCTAAACACTTGAGTGATGAGTGATACACTTTTCCTTGTGAGTCTTCCACAGTTTACAAACTGTCCAAATCTTTCAAAATGTTGGTACATTGTGGATTTTTTGTTTTGAATGTGATGGATCTTGTGAGGCATTGCACTTCTCGATTACTTGAGCTTTTGGTTTATTCTTTCTATAGATTGATGACAATCAAGTGTTTAAGTTTGGGGGGATTGATAAGCTCATATTTCTACTCACTTATCACATTATTTTCTTATTTCTTATGCATTTTAGTTTGTTTTTATGAATAAATTGAGCATGAGTGTATTTTGGAGGGTGTTGTGTTTTGTGGTGCAAAGTTTTGTAGGAAAAAGCAAGGAAAAAGAGCAAAGTTGGTCAAAAGATGAAGAAATTTGTCACAAAGCCACAAGGTTGTATGTTTCGACCGATGCAGAGAGTCTGTCAACCGATGCAAGGAAGTTGATTGTGCCAACCGACATAGCTTTGTGTTTGTCGACGTGAAGCTGTCGACGCAGAGGCAATTCGATCTGAGGCTGATCACGATGCGGGGATTGCATGTCGACCAACGCAGAGTCCATGTCGGTCGACAAGAGTATTTTCCAGGAATGGGAGGATAATTTTTCGCACGTTTTTTAAGAATTGGAATAAGGAAGTTACCAATTGAAGTTGTGGACGAATTTTGAGAAGAAAATACCAAGTATTATCAATTCTTACCATTCAAGAGCACAACCCTACCTCTATATAAACTCAAGTTTGTCTGATTATTGAGAGTTCCAGTTTTAAGTTTTAATTTTAATCTTTACTTTTCAAGTTTTCAAAGTCTGAAACCACATCTTTATTTTCTTGTACTTTTCTTCACCTTTATTTTAAAATAATCTTTATTTTCTGTTTCATTGTTTATTATTAATATGTTAGGCTAAAAACTTTTACAGAGTCTAGAGTTTCTCCATCTGTGATGCATGTCTAGAACTGAAATCTTCAAACCCTTTTTATTGGTTTAAACTCTTTGATTTTATTTCAAATATATTTTCAATTGAAGGATAGAGAGATGAAAATTGGAATATGTTTTAGTTATTAATTGATGGACTGAGAGGTGAAAATAGTTTTAGGATGGAAGAGTTTAATACATTTGAGTTTCTGTCCAACAAAGAAGAATTCATGTGTATGATTAATCTGATTTTTATGAGATTAATTAACTTGTGTTTTTGAGACCGAGAGGAGATAATCACAAGTTAATAATCTAGGTTTTAATTGCCCGACCAATGAATTAATTCTAGTTTAACAGGTTTTCCACCAAAAATGTCTTTTATGGGTTTGAATTATTTGTTTCTTGCATGTTGATCAGATTGATAGATTTCCCTAGGATCTGTGCTTCTTTATTTGAGTTTCTTTTAAAGTTATTTTCATTGAAAACCAAAACCCCTCTAAATTTGGATTCTCCCAACCAAAGGATTGAAAAACTATACTCAGTACATGAATTACTTTCATTGTACTATCCCTGTGGGTTCGACAAACTTCGGTTGTTTATAAATTTATTTGTCCTATGCTATAATCTGTGTGCAGATTTTGCATCGATCACATACCAATGAGCTCAACATCATGCGCATCAAGAAGGGAGAGTCATAGAGATCCTACGTTGGTTGGTTCAACCGCGAGCTCGCGTCGATTCCCCACTGCCCTCCTCAGACCGTCGTCTTTGCATTTAAAAATGGGCTCGACATAACTTCCAAGATCTACCGTGACCTGACCAGTCACCCCTGCTACAACACGAACTCGGTGCTCGCCCAGGCCTAGGCCGAGATCAATTGAGAGGAAGACGAACCGAACCGCGTTGCTCACAAGAACGAGCAGAAGGCACTAGAGCTCACTGAATCACGAAGAAGAGATCGATCGAGGCTTGAGTCCTCGAGTTTGAGGTACTTGGATTGGAGAGATTACCGAAATGATCGACGATTGAGGTGGGATCACCCTTATAGTCGAATGCCAAGGGTCGTGAGGTGGCCTCGCTACCCTACAACCTCAGCATCGACCAGAACTACCTGGTGATTAACGTCCTCAAAAACCTCAGAAGCTTGGTAAAGTGGGCAGGGAAGATGAAGTCAGATCCCAAGTCGTGAGACACGAAGAAGTTCTACAACTTCTATAATGACCACGGGCATAAAACTAAGGAATGCTAAGCGCTCCACTTAGAAGTCCTCAAACTCCTAATGAACGGATTCCTTACGGAATATCTGACAAACAAGGGCAAGAGCACATGGATGAGAGGAAGATAGACAAATTCGACAGAGAATACAGAACCCTAGAACAAACCTCTGAAGGGATTCGTGAACTGAATCACGAAGTCCGTTTGCCAATGATCGTTAATCGGAATATCAATATAAATTGCTATGCCTATGATTAATCCTAGCATGCTCGTATTGAATATGCATAAGGGGGTTTATGCGGAATACCTAGATTGCGAAACCCTGAAGAACGAGTGCGCGGAGATTCTTCTTGATCTTTCTCACGCACAAAGATTTAATTCCTAATAGATTGAGAAAATAAATCTTATGAAAATAAGATAATTATTTTTGAATAAACAAGGAGAGAGAGAAGAGAGAAAATCCTCCTGATCTGATCTTCTGATCTGTATCCCAACTCAATCTGAATATCTGGTGAAGATTCCCTTCAGATTTCTTGCCCGATTGAGAAGCAGAATTTCCTCCTCGTTTCTCAGATCTAGTCGATCACCACAGGTCCCAAAACCTGGTTTGCTGTGTGCAACTTATGATCTTGTGGTGTGTTGAGATTTGAGGAACTGAGGCCTATTTATAGGAAAATACTGGACTTCTATTGGGCTTGAGTTTCATGGGCCAGACTAGGGACCAGAATGCAAATAGCAAATGAGGCCTATCAATTAATTAATTCCCATATTCAACTCAGAATATAATTAATTAATTAATATTGATTTATTCCACCAGAGAATCAATACTGTCCTACCTATTTGCTACCACGTTTTAAGGTACGGGTTGCACTCCTCCATGATATGGCCCCACCTCCCAATGTAAACACATAGCCAGAGGTGGACTTCTTTTCATCTCGGTCTGCCTGGAAATCCGAATCAGTATAACCCACAGGGCACAACTCCTCACACTGATAGACAAGACAATAGTCTTTAGTCCTTTTCAGGTATTTGAGTATGTGCTTTACCGCGGTCCAATGCGCATGTCCAGGGTTAGACTAGTATCTCGCTACCATGCCTACAACAAAGCAGATATTTGGCCTCGTACATAGCATTGCAAACATGAGGCTCCCCACGGCCGATGCATACGGCACGTTCCTCATTTCATCTTTCTCCTTTTGTGTCACTAGACACTGATCCTTGGAAAGATATATGCCATGTCTGAAGGGTAACAAACCTTTCTTGGCAGTTTGCATGCTAAAATGGGCAATCACTGTATCCGCGTATGATCCTTGAGACAAGGTTAGCATCCTCTTATTGCGCTCCCACAATACTTTTACCCCTAGGATGTATCCTGCCTCCCCAAGGTCCTTCATATGAAACTGATCGGATAACCACCCCTTTATGCCCGACAATACTTCCACATTGTCACCAAATAGGAGAATATCATCTACATAAAGTGCAAGGAACACCACGCTTCCGCTGACACATAGACGGTACACGCAACTCTCGTTTGAGCATTGTGAAAATCCATAGGATTTAATCACTTCATCAAAACGCAGATTCCATGACCGTGAAGCTTGTTTAAGTCCATACAGCGACTTCCTTAGCTTCCAGACCAAATGTTCTTCGCCCTTCTGCACATAACCTTCTGGCTGTTGCATATAGATGTCCATACCTTCTTCAAGGTACCCGTTTAGAAATGCGGTTTTGACATCCATCTGCCAGATTTCTAGGTCCTTATGTGCTGCTATGGCTAGGAGTATACGAATGGACTTAAGCATGGCTACCGGTGAGAAGGTCTCGTCATAGTCTACACCTTCTTTCTGACTATTACCCTTCGCCACCAGCCTTGCTTTGAAAGCTGTAATTTCACCGTTCGTTCCTTTCTTTCTTTTGTATACCCATTTGCACCCTATGGCTCGACAGCCATCTGGCAAATCAGTTTTCTGGTATACATCCATAGCCCTAATGGATTCTATTTCCAAATCCATGGCGATCAACCATTTGTCTGCATCTTTATCAGATACCGCCTCGTCATATGTCCAGGAATCGGTATCATCCAGTCCGTTTTCCGTGATCAAGTCAGAGGACTCTCCCATGAACATATACCTTTCGGGTTGGTGGATAACCCTCCTACTGCGACGAGGCATCTGAACCGTGTCAGTAGTTGGCACACTACGCGTTGGTCCCATACCTTGCATTAGTGGCAGTGTTGGTATAGCCTCACATGTTATAGGTAGATTTACCATTACACTGGGCTTTCTTGATGGAATTGCTTCCTTGTCCTCAAGCTTGTGGAAGATAATTTCACTCTTGGATCTGTGGTTTCTTACATATTCGTCCTCCAAGAATCTTGCGTTGGTACTGACAATAACTTTCTGATTCTCAGGATAATAGAAATAACCACCTTTCGTTTGCCTGGGATATCCTACAAACAGCATCAGCTTACACCTACTTTCTAACTTATCAGGTTCCTTTGTCAGCACATATGCTGGACAACCCCAAACCCTTACTCTGTTCAAACTTGGCTTTCGCCCATACCAGAGTTCCAGAGGTGTTTTAGGAACTGATTTAGAAGGTACCAGGTTAAGCAAGTAGGCCGCTGTCTCCAAGGCATATCCCCAAAACGAAATAGGCAAGCTTGCATAACTCATCATCGACCTGACCATTTCCAAGAGAGTTCTATTTCTTCTTTCCACTACACCATTTTATTGAGGGGTTCCTGGTGCAGTCCACTGGGATATAATCCCGTTATCTGACAAGTACTGCAAGAACTCGTTACTGAGGTATTCACCACCACGATCTGATCGTAGTGTCTTGATAGTCTTCCCTAGCTTCTTTTCTACCTCAGTCCTAAACTCTTTGAATTTCTCAAAGCATTCAGACTTATGGCGAAGCAAATAGACATATCCGAATCTTGAGTAATCGTCAATGAATGTAGCGAAGTACTCATAACATCCACGAGCTTGCGTGGACATTGGTCCACATAAGTCAAAGTGGATCAATTCCAACATATTCTCTGCTCGAGACTGAATTGCCTTAAAAGGCCTGGTCGTCATCTTTCCCTCTATACAGGACTCACAGATTTGATGCGGTACCACTTGAAAAGAATCCAAGAGCCCATCGCATGCTAATCTTTTAATCCTCTTTAGATTGATGTGACCTAGTCTCAAGTGTCAGAGATATGTTTGATCCTCATCGGAAGAAAACTTTCTCTTTAAAGGATTAATATTATTGGATGAGTTTGCAATATTCACGGAAGATTTATGCATACAATCAATGATATAGAGAGAGTCAATCAGTTTGCCATGACAGATAACACCGTTATTACCAATGATAGAAACTCCACTATCAAAAATAACTGAATATCCATCACAAAATAACTTGGAAACCGAAATTAGGTTCCGCCGAAAAACCGGCACATATAAAGCATCTCTCAAAATCAAAACATTATTTTCAAACCATAAAGTAAAATCTCTAATGGATACTGCTGAAACTCGCTCTCCGCTGCCCATTGTGATGGTAATCTCGTCATGCCTCAGCTACTTTGTTGGCCTGAACCCCTGCAAAGTATAACAAACATGATCAGTAGCTCCAGTATCCACTACCCAAGAATGGGTAGAAACCGATGCTAAACATGTTTCCGTTATAAATGCACATGACGCACCTTGTCCAGTCTTCCTGACTTGACAATATTTCTTCCAGTGACCAGCCTTGCCACACCTGAAACACTTGTCCCTTTTAGCAGGCACGCCCGGTGTCCTTTTTTACTTTCTACCAGAAGTTGTACCTTTGGCTTTCTTCTTAAACATTCCTTTGCACCTCTTGCCAACCTGCACAACAGGACGATTGCTAGAAGTAGCCATAGCAACTTTTTCTGGTTGCATTACTGATTCCGCTGGAGTAACTCGTTAAGAGTGTACTCTTTCTTGTTCATGATAGCATTTAGTCTAAAGTTCTCAATGGACTTTGATAGAGAGTTGAGGATGATATCAACCTGCGCTTCCGCATCGATACCACCTCCGTGCAGCGTGAGCTCATCCATGAGGTGAGTCATGCCGACCACGTGCTCTCTGACTGAGCTACCTCCTGCCATTTTCTTTCCCATGATTTCCCTCATGAGATTGAATCTGACTGCTCGGTCTGACTCACCATAGGTCGCTGTGAGGCTGTCCATTATGTCACTAGCATTATCATATGAATGATGCTGCTGTGCAAGTACCTTGGACATAGTAGTCATCATATAGCATTTCACTATATTGTTTGACTTGAGCCACTTGTTATAATAGCTCCTTTCCTCATCAGTCGATGCATTAGTGGGAGCAGCCGGACGAGGCTTATCAAGGACAAACTTGTGTTCCTCTACGACAAGGATGTAATCCAAGTTGCGTTTCCATTCTTGGAAATTGGGACCGGTTAATTGGTTTTGTGCTAAGATATTGAACACATTCGGTAAAGACATGTCTGAAAACAATAAATTAAAGCAGAAATTAAAACATAGTCGCAAACTATTGAAACAATTAAATATTGAAACCTTATGATAAAGCAATATTAATGTTTCCTCCAATTTGCCTAAATATTACTATTGCAAGCCACACATGTGGACGTTTACAACAAAACACTTAACCAGGCTGCATCTTTCAATTCCAGTCCTTTAATTCCAATCCATGCCCGGGTTCCTTAGACAAATGGAATTAATAATTGGAGACTAACTTAAGACCATATTATCCTACTGAGCATGGACATCACAAATGTGTTATACTCTGGATAACATCTAAGCTAGCTTACCACCAAAGCCAACCCTCCCATATAAGGATCTATTAGAACACACCCGATCCCTATAATAAGGTTGTCTCATTTAATTCAATCCCTAGAGAACTTATGAAAACTCAATACGCAAGCTAAACATGTAGACATTTACGCATGAACTCCCACTTCTCACATGAAATAAATGTTTCTTTTAAGAAATCCTATCTATTAGAACTTATGAATAATATATTAAGTAAGCTACACATGTAGACGTGTACCTAATAAATTACCCACTTCTAATAAAGAATCGCTTTGTGGAGGTCTTACTAAATTATGAGCTTAGTAATTTTTTAGTTCATAAGGTTCAATTGCACAAATTATTTTATGTAGCCATAATTATAATATTGCTAAAATCCTATCATGCATTGCATGAACCCCGAATTTATAGTTATAATTAATTACACAAAATAAATCACATAACATGCTTTAAAGCTATAGATAAAAGCAGTAAATGTGCTCCTTTTATCTACAACATGCTTATATGTTGCACAATTAAATTAAACACATATATCATGCGAAGACAGATAATAAAACAAATAAAAATGTCCTCGAGGCCCCATGATACAAAATAAAATTAATTCTAACTATTACAAGTTGAAATTAATTATACAGATCTTCGACTGGGCTCCCACTACTTGGACTGTGATCTGAATTTATTTTCTGAATCTGGGCCTCCAAGATTTGATCCATCAGAAAATTGGACAACTGTGCCAGTTAACCAAATCGCAGGCCCAGGCACACATTGCAAGCCCAATAGCCCGCGAGAACATGGCCCGACGAGCCACCACCGGCGAACCACCGCCACCGGCGACTCGCCGCCGTCGTGAGGGCTCCCGGCATGCGCAACAGCCATGCACGTATGTGCATGGTTGCAGCCCGCGATGCCGCCTCATCCGGCCGTTGCCCGTTTCGCATGTCGCTGCCCCGACTTGCCCCGACTGTCGCCTGAACTGCCGTTCACCCTTCTTCTCCACCGTCGGCCTCCGTGACTAACCGGAATCGTGGAAGAACAGAATCGGGGCTCGCGCGAACCATGCAAAAAACCCTAGGGTTTTTCTGCGTTCTGGCCGCACGCCCAGCTCCGTCGCCGCCCCAACCCGCGTCGCTGGCCACCCGAGCCACCATCACCTGCTCCCGCCTGCCAACATTGACCGAAGGAGGGAGGCGAGATGCCGATGCGCGCGCAGGGTCGTGCAAACCTGCCACACACGCCCGCACGCTGCCGTCCCGGCCGCCTGCCCTGCCGTCCCTCACGCCGTCGACCGCCCTGGAGCCGCCGCACCTGGCCTGGCCAGCCTCGACCGCGTGGCTGCTGCCCGTCGCACAGCACGCCGCGCGCTGAAACCCTAGGGTTTCCGTGCGGTTGCGCCACCGTCGTTGCCGCCGCGTGGCTGCTGCCCCTCGCGCAGCGCGCCGCGTTCTGAAACCCTAGGGTTTCTGTGTGGTTGCGCCGCCGTCGTTGTCGCTGCGTGCCTGTTTGCCGCCGTGCATGACGTGCACGACTGCCGTGCACGGCTCTGTCCCGTGCCGGCGCCGTCGTACGTTGTGCGGCCCTTCGTTCTTCGTGTTTTTTGTTCTTTGTGTTCTTAACGTTCTTCGTTTTACAGATTAAATTTTTTGAAATAAAATATTACATTTGAAATATCTAATTACATTCTAAAATCTAAATCTAACCATAAATTTATCTCGTGGGTGAAAAACGAATCCATATAAAAGGGCGGATTACCCGAGAACCACGAGGACGAAAAAACATGAACATACAATCCAAAACCCATGCAATCATTCAATAATAATTATCATGCAGATCATAGGCAATATTATTTTTCCGATAGAGCCAATTAATTCAACCTAGCTCTGATACCAATTGAAGGGATTCGTGAACTGAATCACGAAGTCCGTTTACCATTGATCGTTAATTGGAATATCGAATAAAATGCTATGCCTATGATTAATCCTAGCATGCTCCTATTGAATATCCATAAGGGGGTTTATGCGGAATACCTGGATTGCAAAACCCTGAAGAACGAGTGCGCGGAGATTCCTCTTGATCTTTCCCACGCACAAAGATTTAATTCCTAATAGTTTGAGGAAATAAATCTTATGAAAATAAGATAATTATTTTCGAATAAACAAGGAGAGAGAGGAGAGAAAATCCTCCTGATCTGATCTTCTGATCTGTATCCCAAAACCTGGTTTGCTGTGTGCAACTTATGATCTTGTGGTGTGTTGAGATCTGAGGAACTGAGGCTTATTTATAGGAAAATACTGGACTTCTATTGGGCTTGAGTTTCATGGGCCAGACCAGGGACCAGAATGCAAATAGCAAATGAGGCCTATCAATTAATTAATTCTCATATTCAACCCAGAATATAATTAATTAATTAATATTGATTCATTCCACCATAGAATCAATACTGTCATACCTATTTGCTACCACGTTTTGAGGTAGGGGTTGCATGGGCTCGGTATATCCCCACATTTAAGGTTATAGACATTCGTTAATTAATTTAAGCTCTGACAAGCTATTTAATTAATTAACATCTTATATTCCTGAATCAATCCACTCAAACCTTTTCACTTATGCTTGAACTTAATCAGCTTGCAGGACTTTAGCATAACGAACCTTTTGAGCTGTTCAGGGAATGTCACCATCCTATACTGGATGTGATTACCTAGTTCCAGTACCAGACAATCATACACAAACTGCTATTACCCAAGATACATATATACAAGCTCAACTAGAGTCTTTCACTGCAACTCAAAGTAATACACAATCTGCATATACTTTTGTACCTTCATGTAGGCTTAGGATCTCATCAGGCCATAGAGATCTAGATTCTTTTAATGTCAGATAAAAGAATCGATCTCAACTTAGGTCCTTATCAATGTGTGCCCCACACCAGCATACCAAGCCATCCAAGATAAGATGCTTATTACTGCGTATGCTGCAGCCTACACCGACAGTTTATCCTGGAACTGTCTCAGCTGTGATAACCATTTATATCTCGCTAGGTCAAACAATCCATACGATCTTTCATGATCTTCTACACACCGTATGATCTCCCTATCGACGAGATAAGAGGATAATTGCGTTTGCGACACATGTTTGTTAATTCAGACAGGAGATGAACATACAACATTTATGATTCCCAGTATATTAACCAATCGACCTTGTACATAATATATCAATCATAATGCTTTCAGTATATAAATCCATCAACCTCCACAGGCCGAATGAATGATCTAAGTTATCGTAGGTGGGTCGGAAGTGAGCGGCAAGTCGCGCTCAGCGGCAAAAAGAGCCCGTCGAGCCTTAAATTAAGGGACTCTCGATGCCAACTTCAAACAAGAACACGAGGTGATCGAATTCACCTGCGACGATGTGCCTGACCTCGTCCACCCTTACCATGATGCGCTCGTCATCTCACTGCTAATCTCCAACTGCCAAGTAAAAAGGTTACTCGTTGACAACAGCAGCTCAACAAATATCATGTTCCTTCGGACTTTGAAGGAGATGCAGATCCCGGTTAGCAAACTAGAGCCGGTCACCATGACGTTGTACAGTTTCAATGGAGATCAACAATAGACGGTGGGAGATCACCTTCCCTGTATATTGCGGAGGTCTGAACCTCGACGTAAAGTTCCAAGTTTTCAATACGATATATTCTCACAACGCGATCCTGGGGCGACCCTGGATCCACGAGCTTAAAGTGATTCTATCCTCATACCACCAAGTCCTGAAATTCCTGATGCCTTAGGGAATTCAGACAATCCGGGGACAGCAGAAGGCCTCGAGAGACTGCTACTACGCCAACTTCAGAGTCGTCTGCGCCCAACAACACGACGAGTAAACAACCCCTGCAGCTCGACCCAAGGCGGAAGAATTAGAAGAAATCATCATTGACGAATCGGATCCCACGCGGACAACCTTCATCGGGTCAGGGCTTGCTCCAGATGTCTAGAACGCACTTACAAGTTTTCTCCGGTGCAAAACCCACGTGTTCGCTTGGTCGCACCGCGACATGATGGGGATAGACCTGGTCGTCATTATGCATCAACTGCAGGTCGATCCAAACTGCAGACCAGTTTAGCAAAGAAGGCGGAAGTTCTCTATGGAGAAGAACCTAGCCAAAACGAAGAGGTCCAAAAGCTCATCGACATTGGAACCGTGCGAGAAGTGCACTACCTACTTGGTTGGTCAACGTGGTCATCGTAAAGAAGAATAATGGCAAAAATTACATGTGCATTGACTTCACGGACCTTAACAAGACTTGTCCCAAAGACCCCTATCCACTGCCGCACATCGACACCATCGTTCAACGTGACCGCCGGTCACAAGCTCCTCAGCTTCATGGATGCTTTCTCAGGATACAACCAGATACAAATGCATCCCGACGACCAAGAGAAAACAACTTTCATCACTAGCCAAGGCATCTACTGCTACAAGGTGATGCCGTTCGGACTAAAGAATGCAGGCTCTACCTACAAGCGCCAAGTCAACTCCATGTTCAAGGAGAAGATCAACAAGACCATGGAGGTCTATATTGACGACATGCTGGTCAAATACCTGAAGTCCCAGGACCATGTGATCCACCTTGACGAGGCCTTTCAAATGCTTGAATGATACAACATGAAGTTAAATCCGACCAAGTGCTCGTTCGGGGTGTCTTCAGGCAAGTTCCTGGGCCATATAGTCACACAAAGGGGGATTAAAGTGAACCCAAAGCAAATCAAAGCCATTCAGAGCATAGAACATCCAAAAACACCGAGGTGCAAAAGCTCACGCTCCCTCGCCGCACTCAGCCGCTTCATCTCATGATACTCCGAGTGCACACACTCATTCTTTAAAATGCTCCGAAAAGGAAAACATTTCGAATGGACCAGTGAGTGCGCAAAAGCACTTGAGGAATTGAAAGCCTACCTTGCAAGCTCGTCGCTGCTCTCAAAGCCCGTTGATGGTGAGATCCTCCTACTCTATCTCTCGGTGTCCGATCACGCATCAGAGCAGTCCAAATATGAGAAGTAGATGGCAAACATCATTCGATGCACTACGCCAGCAAGTCCTTGCTAGACGTCGAAACTTGCTTCACATCTCTCGAGAATCTCGTGCTTGTTAATGCTGCCCGAAAGCTGCGCTACGCATCCTATCAAAGTAATCACAACCTACCCAATACGAGCAGTACTCTCGATGCCCGACTGCTCAAATGGGCCGTGGAAGTCGGGGGCAACGAAATCCAATACGAGCCCAGGACCGCTATAAAGTTGTAGGTACTGGCAGATTTTGTCGCCAACTTCTCCACCAACCTGCAGCTCAAAGTGGAAAATGAAGTCGCCACAATGACGCAAGCCGATTCCAATTCTGGTTTATGGTCCCTAAAGATCGACGATGCTAGCAACGTACACGGGAACGGGGTTGGGATAGTACTCACAGATCCGCAAGGGGAAAGTTACGAACGAGCCATCCAGCTTGACTTCCCGATAACTAATAATGAAGCAGAATACGAGGCGCTCATCCAGGGAATGAAGCTGGCCCTAGAACTAGGGGCTCGTAAAATATGCACAAAAAGCGACTCCCAACTGATCGCCAACCAACTGGATGGAACCTACGCCGTGAAAGAGATTCGACTAAAACTATACCACACAGTGGTCGAGGAACTCAAGACCAAGATGGATGAGTGGGACCTCCGCCCCGTCCTGCGCAAATCAAATGTCCGAGCAGACGCCCTGGCCAACTTGGCCACTACTAGTGTGATTTCAAATAACCGACCAATTCCCGAAGTATGGCTGTCGTCGCCATCAGTCACCGCGCAACATCACATCACGCCTGTCAGTCAGGGCAGAGACGATTGGAGGACCCCTTTGATTCAATAGCTGACGGGAGAATACGCCACAGATGAAAGGAATGAGGCCATTAGAATCGAGAGAATGGCCACCCGGTTCACCCTGATCGAGAATAACTTATACCGAAGATCATTTGGGAGACCACTTCTCAAATGCATCGCACCCCCCGAGATCGAGCAAAGTAATCACATTGGGGCCCGTTCCCTGGCCCATAAAGTAATCACAGCCGAATTCTACTAGCCAACACTAAAAAGAGATGCCGCTAATCACGTCCGACGATGCGATAACTATTAATGCTTTAAAGCGTCGACTCACCAAGAAGCAAAACCACTCCATGCATCGATCACCCATTGGCCGTTCATGGTGTGGGGAATGGATTTAGTTTGTCCCTTTCTGAAAGGGATGGGGCGAAAGGACCATATCCTTATGGTGATAGACTACTTCACCAAATGGGTCGAAGGTGAAGCCTTGGAAAAAACCCGAGATCTAGAAGTCATCAAATTCTTGTGGAAGCACGTACTGTGCCGCTTCGGGATACCCAAAGAGATACGCACAAACAATGGTCGGCAGTTTGCCAGCGACAGAATGCAAACATTCTGCAACACCTACGGGATCAAACTCACATTTTCCACACCGTGATATCTCGAGGCTAATAGATTAGCGGAATTGACGAACAAGACAGTGATTGACACTCTAAAGAAGAAGCTAAACCCGCACGGTGCAAGATGGGTAGAAGAACTCTCGGTTGTATTGTGGTCCTACCGGACCACCCGAAGAATCACCATCGGTGCAACCCCCTTCTCGTTGGCATATAGGATCGAAGCAGTCACACCCGTAGAAATTATTGTTCGCAGCCCAAGAGTGGAACACTCTGATGAACAGACTAATATTGAACATCTTCAGGTCAACCTAGAACTCCTGGATGAGATAAGAAACGACGCAAAAATAAAAACCTGCCAACGACGACAAGTTGAAAGGTTCTAAAACAAGAAACTCAAGCTCAGAAACTTCCAAGAAGGAGACTTGGTTCTAAGAAGAGTGTTCCAAAACACTGAGGAATTCGGCGCGAGAAAACTGACCCCTAATTGGGAAGGTCCCTACAAAGTCGCTAAGGTTGTAGGGCACGAGGCTTATATGCACGAGGCTTATATGCTCGAGATCACAGAGGGAAGAGAATTACAAAACAACTGGAACATCAAACATTTAAAGAAGTACTATCACTAGTACACAGATACGCTTACTCTATCCTATTCTCTTACATTTTTTCCTATTAAGATTATCTCATCTAAAACATTACTAACTTGAGCGTCGGAGGGGCGATGCCCACCCTAACCCACATCTACATGTCATGAAGCCTAAGTATGGAGCTCGACACCGAAGATCATCGATGATCGGTACCGAGCCTCCAAGCTGATCAACACCGAACCTCGAAGGGTGTCAATGTCGAAGGTCTAAGGCCGAATCGAGCTATGAAAACAAGCTACTCGCGCACACTCGAAAGATAAGCAAGAAGTTGAAGCATCGAAGCAATAAAAAAAATTCAAGCCAAAGAGTAGAGACAGATTAAAATAGCAAAGTAAAGCACCCTATCGAAAGAGCATCCAAAGCAAAAACAAAAGAACCATCCATGTGCGAAACATAAAAGAAAGAACATCATTGTATTTTTTACAGAACAAAAAGTATAAAAGATTTCAAGAAGCCACATTCTCCTCAGCCTCCTTCTCGATCTCCTCCTCGCTTTTCTTCTTGGCCTCCTCATCCCCTCTCTTCTTTCTAGCCTCCTTGGTCTCCATGTCCTTGATTGGCTCGTCCTCGACTTCCTTCTACTCGACATCACGCTCATCGGTATTAACTCAAACTAGAATCGGAGGGCAGGTAATATTGTCAAGGTTGAAATTCGGGAAACATCGACCGACCCTTGTACATATGGTCCTTGTAACCATATCCACTAGCAGGTCGAATGTTGGTTTGAAGGAAGGATGGGCGACGACCAAGTTTAAGTCGACTCCCTCCCTAAACTTCAGAGCCTGGACCTCGGCCTCATGCTCTTTCTATTCCCGTAGCCTCTCTTCTTGACTTATGTGGAAGCGAGTCTTGAAGGAATCCAGCTCGAGCTCTTTCTTCGTTTGTGTGGCCTTGAAGTCCTTCATGACAGTCTGGACTCTGGAGCTCCTCGTCGAGGATTTTGCAGTGGTTGCTCAGCTCGGCCCTTTCCCTTGAGCTTGTCATACTTCGTGCGGAGGGCCTAGGACTCAAGCCGAGCATCCTTGAGCTCGTCGAAGATCGAGGTCAGCTTGTTCGCCAACTCCACCCTTTTATCGCTCTCGGTGGCAAGCTCCCTGCTCGACTGACTCGCGCCCTCGCTTGCCGAGTTGAGCGATTTGATCAAGGCCTCAATATAGATGGTGAACTTGCGAGTAGTCTGCAAATGATAACAACGTCAGTCGTCGACCCATTCATGATCGAACTCAAAGCGTAGACTTGAGCAATAAACATAACCTTTCGGAGGGCCTTCTCCATCAGAAAAGACTCCCGAGCATAGGAGCTCGGGAAATCCTCAGCCTTAATCTCGCCATCCAGAACTTTCTTCACCCGAACGGCGTACGCTGCGGAGAAGGAGGTGATGTCGGCCGATCCCAAACTGGTTAGCACCATTCGAGCTTCTTCGGATGGTCGGTCGGATCTGATCAAACCCTGGAGTCAATGCTCGAGTCGTGGGTTTTCTTCTTCCTTTGCTCATCCTTGTCCTTCTTCTTTGAAGGAGTAGAAGGACGGGGCAGAGGTGCAGGAGGAGTCGGGGGCGGACCCGAGGAGGATCCACCGATCACCTTCTCGATAGGACCAGCGGTCCCCAACCCGTTGGGGTGCAGCCCCTGAGAAGTACGGGGGGAGTCGGCTTATGGATTTATATACTAAAAGCATTATGATTGGTATATTATGTACAAGGTCGATTGGTTAATATACTGGGAATCATAAATGTTGTATGTTGATAAGCTCGTTATTTCACTCACTTATCTATATTATTTTTATATTATTTTATGTAGTTTTATTGAGTTTATATATATATTTTATGCATGATGTCAATATTAGGTGGTTTTAGGTGTGTTTTGATGTTTATGCAGGTTTTTAGGCCTAAACTCATGAGAAAACCGTTCCAGAAACAGTGACGTGTAAGAGTAGCAATGAAGAGTTCTTCCACAAGAGGAATTCGAGCTATTGGTACATGGCAATGGATGATGCTTTGAGTTAGCTCTCCAACGCAACTGGAATCGGGTCAATCGGAGTTCGGAAGAGGAAGTTATGGCCAAAACCGTGAGACCGCGCAGATGAGGCACAGTGCTCGACGAAGGAAAAGGAAGATCGACGAAAGCAAAGGCCGCGTCGATCGCTGCCAATGCTCATTGATCGACGAGGATGTTCCAGGCCCAGCAATCGACGCCAGATTGCCACGGTCGACGCGAATGCGGGAAACCTAATCCGGATTTGATTTGGAGATTAATGCATATCTAGCCCTAGATTTGATATGATACACCTCCACCTCTATATATATCCTTGTAATTTCGATTTTTAAGTGTGCTTCATTCTAGATTTCAGATTTTGAGAGATTCCAAGAGTTTTTAGAGTTTTATGTTTGAAGACAAGTTCCTGCGGGAAGATTTCCGGATTCCAGTTTTTATGCAATTCAGGTTGTATTTTTCTATGATGAATATTACCGTGAATATGTGTAACTAAATCCTTTCTCAGATTCTAGGGTTTCGAACTATCAATGTATGCATGTTGTGATTAATTGAATTATTTTCCCTTTCCCTTCGTAGTTTGTGAAATCTGTACTTATTCATAATCTTGATTTGTTGGCCACATCTTAGGATTATCTAGTTGATTACTTGAGATGTAACTGTGATAGTTTTCAATCGAAAGAGATTTTCACAATATAATTTGATTTCTTTTCGTAACTGAAGGAGATTGATTGTAGGAATAAATCTGTAGATCTTTGGAGTTAGTTAATTTATCTTGAGACCGAGCGGAGATAGGTAATTAATTAATCTACTTTACGAATTGTCCAACAAAGAAGTTCGTAATACTTTTCTGATGTTTCACTATGAAGAGGAATTAAAATTGGGAATTAATCGATTCATTCATACATGTCATACTTGATAGGTAGATATCCCTGGAATCTGTGCTTCTCTTATTTGAATCTAAAAGCTTTTTGATTTCCTGTTTACTTTTCATTAGCAAGTATTGCGATTTTCAAAACAACCAAAACTTTTCAATTGATTTTCCTGACCAGTATTTTGAGAACTTACGATTTAGTACTTAAGGTTTTTCGTTGCTTCATTCCCCTGGATCGATAACTTTAGGGTTTACAAATTTATTTGCCACTATTTCTATAATTAATCTGTAGAAATTACAGTGATCATATGTTCATCTCCTGTCTGAATTAACAAACACGTGTCGCAAATGCAATTATACTCTTATCTCGTCGATAGGGAGATCATACGGTGTGTATAAGATCACGGAAGATCGTATGGATCGTTTGACCTAGCGAGATATAAATAGTTATCACAGCTGAGACAGTTCCACGATAAACTGTCGGTGTTGGCTGCAGCATACGCGAAAATAAGCATCTTATCTTGGATGGCTTGGTATGCTGGTGTGGGGCACACATTGATAAGGACCTAAGTCGAGATCGATTCTTTTATCTGACCTTAAAAGAATCTATATCTCTATGGCTTGATGAGATCCTAAACCTAATGAAGGTACGAAAGTATATACAGATTGTGTATCACTTTGAGTTGCAGTGAAATGCTCTAGTTGAGCTTGTATATCTATCTTGGGTGATAGCAGTTTGTGTATGACTGTATGGTACTGGAACTAGGTAACCACATCCAGTATAGGATGGTGACATTCCATGAGCAGCTCAAAAGGTTCATTATGCTAAAGTCCTGCAGGCTGATTAAATTCAAGCATAAGTGAAAAGGTTTGAGTGGATTGATTCAGGAATATAAGATGTTAATTAATTAAATAGCTTGTCAGAGCTTAAATTAATTAACGAATGTATGTAACCTTAAATGTAGGGATAAACTGAGCCCATGCAAACCTCACCTCAAAACGTGGTAGCAAATATGAAGGACAGTATTGATTCTCTGGTGGAATGAATCAATATTAATTAATTAATTCTATTCTGGGTTGAATATGGGAATTAATTAATTGATAGGCCTTATTTGCTATTTGCATTCTGGTCCCTGGTCTGGCCCATGGAAACTGAGGTCCAATAGAAGTCCAGTATTTTCGTATAAATAGCCCTCAATTTCTCAGATCACAACACACGACAAGATCATATGTTGCACACAGCAAACCATATTTTGGGAGTTGTGGTGATCGACTGAGATCTGAGAAACGAGGAGGAAATTCTGCTTCTCAATCGGGCAAGGAATCCGAATGGAATCTTCACCAGATTCGGATTGGAGTTGGGATACAGATCAGAAGATTAGATCAGGAGGATCTTCTTTCTTCTCTCTCCTTCTTGTTTTCGAAAATTATTCATTAATTTTCATAGATTTAATTCCTTTTATCTGTTAGGAATTAATCTTTGTGCGCGGGAAAAGAGATCAAGATCAAATATTTTTGCATTCGTTCTTCAGGTTTCTACAATCCAAGTATTCCGCATAAACCCCCTTATGCATAATCAATAGGAGCATGCTAGGAATAATCATAAGCAATTTATTTTTGATATTCTAGTTATCGATCTTGGCAAACGGACTTCGTGATTCAGTTCTCGAATCCCTTCAATTGGTATCAAAGCCAGGTTGATTAATTGGCTCTATCAGGAAAAATAATATTGCCTATGATTTGCATGATAATTATTATTGAATGAATGCGTGAATAGTTTATGGATTGTATTTTTGTGTTTTCGTCCTCGTGAATAAAATATTAATTATATCCCACTAACAACTATTGGTTTTTGTGCATTCTCCTCCGTCCTTAATATGACGAGACGGAGGGAGTATAATTATATTAATACCCCCTCCGTTCCATTACAATTGTCACATTTCTTTTCGACACGGAAATTAAGAATTGTGAGTATAAAATGAGTTAGTGGGATTAATATTTTATTGTTGAGTGTGAAAAAGTTGCCATTTTTAGAAATGTGACAATTCGGTTGGGACACCCAATTTAGTAAGTGTGACAATTCAAGTAGGACAGAGGGAGTATGACTCCCTCATACTCATAGGCACATATTAACTTTGGAGATATGATAAACACACTAATTTTCTTACTTGATAAATACTTAAGATATATACAAACATATAATTTAATAAATTATATTTTGATATTATAAAATGAAAATATATTTAGATTGAGCAATGTAAATTTAGCGATTGCTACAACTAGGGATGTCAATAAAACCCGAAACTGATGGGTCAGCCCGAAATCGGTGGATTAAAATGCGGGTTAGGGTAAAAAATTTTCAACCCTAAATTATTTTCAACTGAACAGGTTGGCGGACCGAATGGGCCGAGCCCGGTGGATTGTGGGTTAGCCCGTAGGTCCGGTAATATTTAATTAATTAATTATATATATAATATTTAATTATTCATTATTTCCAGTATTATTTATATCCTACTGCACTCATTAATTATACACTAAATTCACTAGAACTAATTTTTCGTCACCCAAAATGTCATCTATTTCTCCTAATGACGAGTCCGTTATCCTCAAATAAAAAAATCTCTCATTTCTGCTTATTTCCTTGTCGTCCAATCGTCACTCTCCTAATTAACGTACCTACTCATTTCTTCGTTTTCATGCACATTTAGCCTCTCGTTGTGATGTTCATAAAGAGAACATTAAATTTAATTTTATAATCCCTATTTTTATCATTTTATATATTGAATAATGTACTTCTATTACTTAAATTAGTTGTTATATAAGTATTGTCGTATTTTCCTTTTCAAACTATTATTTGACAACCTTTTATCCATTTATCACTAGTTTTTTTTTTTTTGAAAAGATATTATCATTTGATGTTTTTTATTTATGTTTGTTCATTTTTTTTTTTGTTTTAGGGGTTGTTAAAATATTTTAAAAAAATTTGTATAAAAATAAACTTGTAAATATTGCCAACCTAACGAGTCAGCCCGAAAACTGGTAGGTTAGGGTTAGATTCAAGAATTTTTAGTCCAAAAATTTCTTGAACCCGGACCGAATAGCCCGCAGTCCGAAATTCGATAAATCAGCCCAAAATTCGATGGATCAGCCCGATTGACATCCCTAGTTACAACCACCGTGACTAGAAGCACAACTTCGAGCTCTCTTAAATTCATCCAAATGTTTTAAATACATAATAAAGAAGCAGGTTATCACATAAATTCAATTGATAAGGAGTAAATATGCCAAAAGTAAAGAAAATTACTTCGCAAACTTCCATTACAAGCTACAACTTCCACAAACATACAGAAAACTTGATATACCTATAGTGGTAGAAAAGCAAAACACTAGTCGAATGCAGAAATTATTTTCACCCAACAACCTTTTGAGATGAATTGAGAGCCAAAATGTGCTAATAAAACAGTAAAAGAATATATGATGCCAAGTTCTTAGGCCTAATCCTTGTACTTCATCTCAGACATTTTGAAACCTGGCATGTCGAAGGAGGAGGAGAATTTCTCAACATCAGCCTTCAGCTCTTCAATCTCTTTGTTGTTAACAAGGCCCTTGTTGAAGTCCTTCAACAGTTTGCCATGCTCCTTTTGGATCTTCAATGTGAGGGCCACAGCCCTGTGGAGGAACTCAGCAATCTGTTCGAAGTCTTTCTCCACCAAACCTCGAGATGTCATGGCAGGAGCACCTGAAACTCAGATCACCCATATACACTGGTCATGCATATATTGAGGGTGAGGGTCATGGCAAGCAGTCCCTTAAAAAAAATCTCTATGCCCCAGAAATTCCCATCTCAACCCAATATAACTCAGATTTGTTCCACAAAAAAATCAAAACATTTGCAATGCTGATTTTAGGATCACATTAGTACCGAAAGAAGTCAAAGAAAATCAATGAGTTTTTAGACTAAATACTTTGTTTTGCACAGGAGGTTCAACTACAATTTTTGAAAGTTATTACCACTTTCATTGATGTGAATAACCGACTAAAATTCAAAAAGTAGTTAAAGTTCATCAGCTAGCAACATGATGATATGATGACGCTCACCAATACGAACGCCTCCGGGGGCTAATGCACTGCTGTCACCAAACACAGCATTCTTGTTAACAGTAATACTGCACAGGTCACAGAGTTTCTCAACCTTGTTCCCTGAAAAAGCAACAAACAGATGAGCAGTGGCGCATAGATGAAAATAATCACTCACTGCAGAGTTTCTCAACATAATTCAAATGACCTGTTAATCCAAGAGGACGAAGATCCCATAAAACCAAGTGGTTCTCGGTTCCACCGGTGACAAGACTATATCCTTTGCTCATAAGATAGTTACCGAGGGCAACTGCATTGGCCCTAACTTGCTTGGCATACGCCTTGAACCCAGGGGACATTGCCTGTTTCAAGGCCACAGCAAGAGCACCAATTTGATGGTTGTGCGGGCCTCCCTGAAGAGAGGGAAACACAGCAAAATTTATCTTGTCCTCAAAATCATAAACGGCATCTTCGGGCTGGCCCTTCTTGGGTGGCTTCGGACCCTTCCTGTAGAAGATCATGCCAGCTCTAGGGCCCCTCAAGCTCTTGTGAGTCGTAGTTGTGACCAAGTCGCAGTATTCGAAAGGATCGGCCGCTTCCTATAACCATTCAACCAATAGGTATAATCTCCAAAGGGAAACATCAAGATCACACATTTTTGGTACATTCATATCATATTTTCTTGGCAAGGAATTCAAGATTTGATAACTATTCAACCAATAGGTATAATCTCCAAAGTCAAACAACAAGACCACACATTATCAGCATATCCATTTCCTTTTTTTCTTAGTAAGGATTTAAGATTTGAGTTGATAACCTACAGGAATATAAATAAACCATTCGAAAGATTTGATCTGATAAAAAAGGCATCGTTAAAAAGAACTCTAGCTTAATGGAGTTGGGCCAAGCAGATCACAAGACTGAGCAAAATGTACATACACAATTGATGAAAGGAAGGTTCAATTCCCAAAAGATTCAAGAACATAGATAAAAGTTTCAAATTATAAACCAACTACCAAAGGCTGCAACTTGCAATGAAGAACTACCCCAGCAAAATAGATACGCACTATATTTCGGCGATCAACACTCAGAAATAACATGCTAGATTTGATTAAATAGGTCATCAACTTTGCTTAAAGTTGGAATTCAAACACAAAGTCTTAAAGGTTGCAATAACATTTTTTTTATAATTAACGTGAGCACACAATTTTTCCCAAGTTGGCAATAAACGACAATAACACATAAAAGCACAAAATTGAAATTAACCTGAGCAGCAACTAGTCCACTAATATGCGCCATATCGCATAGCAAGAGCGCCCCAACCTTATCAGCAATCTCCTTAAACCTCTTGTAATCCCAATCCCTAGGATACGCACTCCCGCCACAGATGATCAATCTGGGGCGGAAATCCAACGCCTTCTCTTCGAGTCGGTCGTAATCGATGTAACCCGTCTTGGAATCCACCTTGTAGGGCAAGCTCTCGAAATAAATCGAGGTGGCGCTGATCTTCTTGCCACCGGAGGTATAGTAGCCGTGGGTTAGGTGGCCGCCAGAGGGCAGGTCAAGGCCCATGATGCGGTCGTGGGGATTGAGGACGGCGGTGTAGGCGGCGAAGTTGGCAGGGGAGCCACTGTAGGGCTGGACATTGACGCCCCACTTGGTGGGGTCGAGGCGGTAGGCCTGGAGGGCGCGTGAGCGGGTGAGGTTCTCGATCTCGTCGATGAACTCATTACCGCCGTAATAGCGGTTTCCCGGCATGCCCTCGGAGTATTTGTTGGTGAGGGCGCTGCCAAGGGCCTCAATGACGGCGAAGGAGGTGAAGTTCTCGGAGGCGATCAGCTCGATGCCGCGGCATTGTCGCCGCTTCTCCTTCTCGATCAGGTCGTGGATCTCGGGGTCCACGGCAGAGAGCGAGGTGTTGCCCCACTCCGAAACTGGATCCATTCTCGCTGTGGGTGGAGTATGTGCAAAGCGAGCGAGAGAGGTAGGGGAGAGAGATTACACAGAGAGGGGGTGGAAGGTTGAGGTTTGATATAGCAAGGATGGGGCAGCTGAAGTTACCATATTGACCTTGGGTTGTTGGGATGTTGGAGGGACTATATTTTCTATTTATTTATATAAAAAGAAAATGAAAATTGTTGGGGGTTGGTGGGTGTAGTTTTGATTCATTTTCATAAATAGTTTACTAATAAATTATTTTTTGGAATGAAATATCTCTCCACTATTTGATGTGTGGCTATCATAACACATATGAATAGTAGAAAGAATCTGGCAAAGCAATAAATAAAGGTTCCTCGCTTCTTATTAGGTTATAGTACTTTATAGTCATCAGTAACTCAAAACCCATCAAAAAATTTAAAAATAAAAAAAATTAATTATAATAAAAAAAGAAAAATTGTGAAATTTATTTTTATCTAGGACAGCATGCAAACTTTTGCCAAATTATAGTCATGCTTTAATTTAAATTGTAAAAGGCACATGTCACACTTTGATTTGTGCCACAAAATTTTGAAATATAATTAAATTTTATATATTTTAAATAATTATTAAATATATATATACACCAAAATTCACAAATAAAATTCTCTATTAATAGAGCTTAATATTTTACAATCTTAAAATGTAAAATATTAAAATATTTTTTATATTATATTGAAGGAGAAAGAAATTAATATTATTGATAAAAGTTAGGTTGATTTGAGTTACTAATGAAAGAAATAAATAAGATTAGTTGAAAGTTGTGTAGTTGATGTATAAAATAAATATTTATTAAATAGTTGGGTTATAATCCGATCTTAGAACCTTTATTTGTTCAATATGTATAGGTATTTTCGAGGAGTGGATCACATGCCCTAGCATAGACTTTCTTATATGAACATCCATAATAAATCAGTGCACCTGACAAGATCTTTTTCTTTAATAGCAGTATAGCCACCAAAAACACCAATTCCAAAATTCTCATTTTAATTTTTAATGTTATTTCCTTTCACAACGCTAGAAAACTCAATCGTTTCCCCAATTTGAATCTCGTTCAATCCATAAATACGAGTGTTGGTCCCGAGATCATAATGAGTTTGGTGTATAGTATAAATTTTAATATAAAATTTGCACTTTCAAATTGGTGGTTCTTGACTAGTTTGGGTTTCTGAAAAGTATTTTTAGCGAGTATGTATATTATGTTTAGTTCGAGTACACTCCAACACTATAATGTGTTAGGTTTTAAATCCTTACAAGAAATAAAGTAAAGCAGTAAAAGACTAGGAATTTGTAGAGGTTCGGAGCCTAAAGTCCTATGTCCTCTCTTCAGACCGAGGTTTGGAAATCACTAGATTTTGGATTACAATCTATCTGCACGATCTATCGCAAACTAGTGAATGTCAATGTCTACCAGCTCACTTGCTCACCCGCCCAGGGTCTCGTTCTCTTCTAGTGCTCAGATTTGGAGTGTGGGCACATCAAACAACCTCTGTCTCTAAAAGTTGGGAACTGTATAATTCTTTCCAGAACTCTCGAACTTGTGGCTTGATGCTCGTGATAGTCACAACTTGGAGAGAGCTGCAACTCCTATGTTCTTTGTAGGAGAGAAAGAACACCAAGATATAACTATAGTTGGAAAGCTAAGAGTCTCGTGTGCAGAGAATGACACACGGTCGGCTAAGATTTAGCATTGATGATATAAACACTTAAGTGTTTACTCGCACAAAGTGTCTTTGCTCTCTTGAGGTTTCTATCTTGGAGATCGATTTCTTAGTAAACGATCAGTAGTTTTTGTTCCAGTAACCTCTCTTCTAGAAGTACTTCGTCTATTTATAGACGAAGTTGGAGAGATTTCGAAAAATTAGCTGTTTAGAGACAATCTAGATTCGACCAATCTGACACATCTCTTCTTCTGAAGGGAGTGGGGTGTTTTTTCAGAATTTTTGCACCTGCTTCGTCCTTTTCTGACACAGGGTGTCGACATCCTGCTTTTGTGTCAGAACGACTCTGCTAGTCCGAGGAATCTGAACTGGTTGGAGTAACTTCAGTCTTTAAGGAGTCTTGTTAGGTATTGATATAGAAATCCTACCTTAATTTGATGTTTTGATGTGTCAAAACTATATACCAAAGTCTAGGTCTTAGAGTTATTACCTCATGTAATCCTTGTATAGGATAATCGAGTTGTAATAGTTTAGGAAGAAGGAAGTCAACAAAACTGTGGAACAATTTTGAAAAAGGACGCCATTCAGACGAGATAACTGTCGTATCTAGAAGATGAAGACGAGCATAGCAAGGTCACAAAACTGTGAATACATTCTTCACATAGAAACTGTTGAGAGGAACTCGCAGTTTCAGACCTAGACAGTTATGCATCAAGGAATGCGTGCATGACAAGATGCCGAACAAGTCGCAAGAGAACTTCAAAGAAGTCAATGATAAAAGTTAGACAAATACTCAGCTGCGATTGGCGTACAACGTTGTTTGACGTCTGACACAACAAGTACAAACTACTCATAAAAGCAGAACGTCGTAGCAGAAAAAACCGAAAGACAAGCAACTTTTCAGAAGAGTATGGATTATGATTGGACATCCTTTCCAATGTCTCTACCGGCTATTTTTTGGTGTCTCACCTATAAATAGCAGGACCAATAGAGACATAAAAACCTTTGCCTCTCTGCTCATCTAAATACCTTCGCAGATTCGAATCTCCGATATATTCATTGTCTCTCGACTGAAACTAAAGCTCAAGCATTAAAAGCCATCAAGTGAGAAGACATTATCATTGTGGTTCATTTATTAAATACGAAGCATTCATAGTTAACAGAATCTCTGGAGATTCACCGTGTGACTTTGAGTACACGAGGATTAAGTCAGCTGACTTAATCTACTATCTTGGTGTTCTTACTCTCAGAGTAAGAACATAGCAGCCTGATCTTGCAAAGAAAGATCAGGTTATTACGGGCAACTGCCAACCAGTCAATGTTCTGGGAAGAACACAACTATCCAACCTACCGAAGAAGGAAAAGGGAGGTTTGTCCTCAGTCCAACTTTGAGCCGGTCCACAGAGAAGACGCAGAGCCTTCGATGGACTGAAGAAGGAGTGGAGTACAACTGTCTGGGCGAGTGATCCATTGTGCTGTGGATAGAGGTCTCTACAGCAACTGGCTATAGATCGTGAGGATTATACCTTCATAACTTAGTGAATTACCGGATCTGATATCCGATGAGTGGATGTAGGACTTAGGGCTCCGAACCACTATAAATATCCTGTGTTGTTTACAGTTTTATTTACTTTACGCACTTTACAGTTTTCAACTATCTTGAAACCTTCAACACTTAGCGTGTAAGTGTTGAAGTGTATAAACTGCTGACTGAGTATAACTGTAAAACTTTTACCTTAATCTGCTGGGTAACCTAAACTGCGTTTCAAAACTGTTAAGAACTGCTCATAGTTAGGGTGTATTTGTCTGTTTTATTACTTCCACTGCAAATTACTCGTACTCTGATCTGGGACCAACAAGTGGTATCAGGGCAGGTCGGTCTTTCTAGACTATCTTGTTTTGAGTCGCTTAAGACCAGATCCGTACTTCCTTACACTCTAACTGTTTATATGGTGTGTTTTAACAAGCAGATTATTCTTAGAAAATGATGACTCATCCTAGTCTTCCCGAGTACAATCCAGAGAAGTTTGAAGTATGGAAGAAGAAGTGTCTCATTCAACTAAGAGCTCAACATCTAGAGATGGATGAAGTCCTGAATAACGGACCTCTGAAGATTCAGATGCCCAAAGTCATCCTTGCGACAACAGACAAGCCAGGCGGTGTCGAATACATAGACAAACCAAAGGAGGACTGGACATTTGAGGACAAGAAACGTCATCAGGTTGATTTCATCGCACAGTTGCCCAAAGTATCCTTGCGATAGCAGACAAGCCAGGCGGTGTCGAATACATAGACAAGCCAAAGGAGGACTGGACATTTGAGGACAAGGAACGTCATCCGGTTGATTTCATTGCACAGGAGATGATCATACAATCCCTCCCAGATTCCCTACACGACGCATCTGTAGAGAACAACTTTGCAAAGGAACTGTGGGATTGGATCAACGATCTCACTAAAGAAATAGAAGCAATGAAGCACAACAAGAAGCAAGTAGTCGTGGAAAAGTATGAATCCTTCTAGATGCTACCCGGTGAGTCAACCAAATCAATGGAGGCAAGATTTAATGCCATCGTCAGTGAGATGAAGAACCTCGGAAGAGAAGAAAAAGTGGCAGATATGAATGCCAAAATCCTTTCAAGGCTGCCAAAGGAAGACTGGTTCGTTAAAACCACCAGCTTGAAAGCCATGGATCTCTCAAAAATGTCCACCAAAGAACTGTTCGATGAACTTCAAGCCCATGAGTGGGACATCCAAATGGTGAACAGGAATGAAGCTGTTCGAACTCCAAATTTAGCAGCTAATGGTGATGCAACATTTTTTGTAAAGAGAGACTTCCAAAGGCGTTCAAAAAGGCCAGTTTACTTCGATAAAACTGCCTATCAATCCTCACCAGCAAAGGACACCTCCAACTCAGTTAAGAAGAAGGAAACTGAGCTGTCAGTCGCCAAACTGGAGGAGCAACTGAGGAACCTGGCCACTCTTCTAGAAAAGGCAAAAGGAAAGGAAAAGGAAACACAATCCAGTGAGCAAAGGTTTACGAAGAGAGGGCCATGCACATGCTATGAGTGCAACTCTCCAGATCATCTTAAGTATGAATGTCCACTAGTCTCTCAGGAGGAGAGAGATAGATTGAAAAAGGTGTTCGAGAAGAGAGCATCCAGAGCTGTTGCCCAAGCGATGCTCACAAGAACTGAAGTGCCAGACGTACCCGATCATGATGATGGATACTACACGTCTGAAGATGAAGGAGATGAGGAAGCATTACTTGCTTTCATGGCAGCAATTGATGGAGATGTTACGGATGACAAAGAAGAAAGCGCATCAAACGGCAAAATTCTGGTAACAACTAATCTGCCCTCATCTAGTACATCTTTTTATCTTGATGATTGTTCTGAACCATGTCATTCAAGCTCTGAAGACATCACTTTTAAGAGGATTATCAAAGAATTCGAAAAATTTCATGAAATTAAAGATAAAGTGATTAGTGAAAATGCTTCACTGAAATCAGAAATTTCAGTTTTGACCAATGAAATCGAAAGAACGAGGTCAATCAGTGAGGAACTAGAAAATCTAAAGGGGGAACATTCAAAACTTATTAAAGATTTTGAAGATGTTTCAAGAGAATGTGACTCCTTGAAGAAAACCGAACCTTTCAAATGTGAATGTTCTTTCAAAAAGAGTTCTAAGAAATTAGATGAAATTTTGAATGTTCAAAAACATTACTCTGATAAACGAGGAATCGGTTTTTTGGAATTTCAACATGATACATCTATGGATAAGCAAGCATTCACATCTAGGACTGAGAAAACACCATTGTGCTCTGTCAAAGCAAATCTCAGTCCAAGTCATATGGTTGGGAAAGGAAAGGATATTCTCAAAGAACCAGTAAAGCAAGGTGTCAAGACCAAATGCTGGTCAAAGTCTGACCCTAAACTGGCACCTCGACAGCATGGTGACACAATTCCAAAAATGTCAAAACCAACTGTCGAGAGGAGAAATAACTCTTCCTCAAAACTGGACAAGCATAATGTCCTATATGCAAGGAATCCAGTTTTACCAACCAGAACGACTGAGCAACATGTAAATGTTGCAAGGAAGTCTGTTCGACAACCGGATAGAAATCCGAGAAGTCTTGATAGATCACAGTTCTATCACAACAGTCAACCGAATAGGGGGAATATCTATTTGAGGCCTGAGTCGAGACAATTATACTCTCAAAAGACTGTGGCGACTACACACCCGAGAACAGTTTCTCAAGACTCCTTCCAGAACAGTCGTTTCAGGAAGAGTTCACACACCACAGTCACACACAATCTGCACTCACACAGCACACACTTCTTTAGAAGAAAGGTAGATAAATCACAGAAAAGTAATTTAGTTTCACGAACTATAAGGGTGAAACAAATGTGGATACCAAAAGGTTGGATCCACATAACTGACCTTTGAGGACCCAAAAAGATACGGGTACCTAAATACTTTTTATGTGTTGCAGAGGCCAAGTCCCCAAAAAAGACAAGATCATGGTTCTAGACATTGGATGCTCAGCTCACATGACAGGAGAAAAGGATCTAATCAAGAACCTTGAGATATACGAGGGAGCATTAGTTAGCTTTGGGAACAAGGCCACAGGAAAAGTGATTGGAAAAAGGATGTGTGGAGCGCAACAAAATTATCATTCAGAACCTATCCTTAGTCACCAAATTGAAGCACAATCTTCTCAGTATAAGACAACTAAGTAAAAGTGGCTATATTGTCAGATTTGAAGAATCATAATGCCACATAATAGACAAGGTGACGGACAAGACCATAATCAGAGGAATCGGAAGAGGAGGTCTTTGCATTGTAGATTCGTCCAGTGGAGAACGAGGGACATGCCTCATTGCACTCAGTTCCTCAGAAGGAATAAACTGGCTGTGGCATAAAAGACTTAGCCATCTGAACTTCAATTCAATCCGACATTTGGTGAAACATAACCTAGTTGAAGGACTGCCACAGTAGAAGTTCAAGAAAGAAGGAGTATGTAAATCGTGCCCGCTTTGGTAAACAGACGAAAGCCTCCTTCAAGAATAGGCCAGTCACAACAAGCACAGAAAGAATCTTAGAACTGCTTCACATGGATCTGTTTGGACCAGTCACCCCACCCACAATCGGAAAAAGGAGATACACATTGGTAGTTGTTGATGGTTACTCAAGATATACATGGGTGGTGCTACTCAAATCCAAAGACGAAGTCAAAATTCAGTTACCAGAACTGATTACACGTCTTTAGAACGACAAAGGAGTGAAAGCCAAGAGGATAAGATCAGACAATGGGACGAAATTTTGCAACGGACTTCTTATGGACTTTTGTGCCAAAATTGGTATTGGACATGAGAAGTCTGCTCCTAGAACTCCTCAACAAAATGGTCTTGTTAAGTGAAGAAACAAAACACTCAAAGAAGCAGTGAGAACCATGATGGCTGACACCGACCTCGGAAAAGGATTCTGGGGAGAAGCCTTGATGACAGCCTGCTACACACAGAATAGAAGCACATTCAACACGCGGCTGCACAAGACATCCTACGAAATCTACAATGGTTGTAAGCCTTCTATAGCTTATTTTCGTGCGTTTGGTTCTCCAAGTTGAATAATGGGAAGTTCAAGTTGAATACCTTCAGCCCAAAAGCTGATGAAGGTGTGTTCCTCGGGTATGGGCAACCTTCATATAAGGGATATAGGGTATTCAACAAGACAACCCAGCTTGTGGAAATAACATGTCATGTTGTTTTTGATGAAGCTACCTTAGTGCGCAGGACACTTCAAGAACTGAGTCTAGGGAATCATGAGATCAAGGGTGTCAATGAGGAACCTAAGAATGATCCTGATCATAATCAAACAGTTTCTCTAACTAGATCTATGAATGATATCCCTGAGGCTACAGTTGGCTCGGCTGAACCCCAAGCAGCCGAGAAGGCCGATGATGCAAATGTCATCGCTGAGGCCTTAAAGACCACAAACATTGAAGATTCAGGTGAAAAGAAGCTCCTTGAAGCACAAAATGCGGTCTTAGATGCAGAGCAAGCTGGCACCAAGGAAGTCAATCTTGAAGATGCTAAAGAAGTATATCCAGCTAGCAAGCCAACTGACGTTCAGAATCCAGATGCTGATCAGAATACAATGTCAGAACAAAGAGACGAAAGTGTTCCAGAACTAGAAGGTGAAAGAGTTGAAGAATAAGAGGAAATAGTTCCATTTATGGAAATGAACCACCTCAAATGGAACATTCCACAGTTTCTGGAGATCCAGCTGCTCGTGCAGAAGCCGTCCCTGTAAAGAAGCCAAACTGGCTAAGGGATCATCTAAAGAAGCCATACTCGATAATGTTGGAAATCCTGTTCAAACCAGACAAGGCACTGCATTGATGTCCTGCTTCCTATCTCAAGTCGAATCAGTAAAGGTTACTGAAGCTCTTCAATCAATAGACTGGATAAATGCGATGCAGGATAAACTAAATGAGTTCGCTCGCAATAATGTGGTGGATCGACCCACACATCAGTCTGTGATTGGTACCAAGTGGGTCTTCAAGAATAAAAGAGATGAGACCCGTACCATTGTCAGAAACAAAACAAGATTAGTTGCAAAGGGATACGCACAATGCGAAGAGATAGACTTCGATGAGACATTTGCGCCAGTTGCCAGACTCGAAGCTATTCAGCTATTCCTGGCGTATGCAACTTATCACAACTTTATGGTTCTTCAGATGGATGTGAAGAGTGCCTTCCTCAACGGAGAATTAAGGAAATAAGTCTATGTAGAGCAACCCCCAGGTTTCGAGCAAAGGAAATCAAGTATACAAGCTAAGGAAAACTTTATATGGATTAAAGCAAGCACCTAGAGCATGGTATGAAACTCTCTCACAGTTTCTGCTCAAAAATGGATTTGAAAAGGGTGCTTTAGATCGAACTCTATTCAAGATAAAGGATGGAGAGGACATCCTACTTGTTCATATCTATGTAGACGACATCATCTTCGGAAGCAAAAATACCAAGCTATGTGAGAAATTTGCCCAGCTGATGCAGAATAAATTCCAGATGAGTATGATGGGCAAGATGACATATTTTCTTGGTTTGCAAGTTGATCAGTCTGACGAAGGCATTTTCATAAGTCAGAAGAAATATACTCAAGATCTGATTAGCAAATTTTGTCCGGAGAAGACAAAATCACAAAGGACTCCTATGAGCACCAGTTATCAGATCACTCTTGATGAGGAAGGAGAACCCATAAACCCGACAGCTTATAGAGGAATTATTGGGTCTTTAATATATCTAACTGCTAGTCGACCTGATATATCCTATGCCGTGGGTGTCTGTGCAAGATTTCAGGAAAATCCTAAGAAGTCGCATATGGAAGCAGCCAAAAGAGTAGTAAGATATCTAAAGAGCGCAGAGTCTCTAGGTATCTGGTACCCCAAAACTGATGGGATCATGTTGAATGTATTCTCTAATTCAGATTTTGGAGGCTGCAGGATTGACAGAAAGAGCACAAGTGGAACATGTCAGTTTTTGGGACATAAACTGATCAGCTGTTTTAGCAAGAAACAGCATTCCGTGGCTACATCGACTACAGAGGTAGAATATGTAGCAGCAGCCAGTTGTTGTGCTCAAGTACTTTGGATAAAGCAACAGCTTAAGGATTATAGAATTGACACAGGATGTGTTCCTATCTACTGTGGTAGTAACATCGCAGTCTCGATCTCGAAGAATCCAGTTTTACACTCGAGGATGAAGCACATTGATATTCATCATCATTTTATTCGAGACCATGTCGAAAAGGAGGATGTCTCAGTGGAATACATCAGAACTGATGACCAGCTAGCAGATATTTTCACTAAACTGCTACATGAGGCTCGCTTCAAAGCGCTATGCATCAAACTAGGTCTTCTAGAGTTTGATGGGATCTCAAGAGAAGGAGATGACAATTGATTGTTACACACAGTCAAACTGTACATATTAAGAAACAGTGATTAAGTCAATTGCAGTTTGTCATTGTTTGCGTTTGTTGGAGTCAAAGAAAAAAGAAGTGCTCTGTCATTAAAGAGGATACAATAAATCAAGTCATCCATACATTGAGTTTACAGCTAAGTAGAGCATAAAAGTTCATTACAACTGAAGGAAAACAAAATATCAACTACATCGCATATCTCTGAAAACTAAACATCTCTCTCAAGGATAAAGACGACGTTGTGGAGGATAATAATCAGATTCTCTCAATCCCGGCCAGCCTGTGAGGAGAGATGGGACCTCTTGCTCCAGAAGCCAACTCAGTTGCATTCCAAAAGGAATCGGAGTGTGAGGCACATTCTAAAAGGCATTTCGCACCTTGTCAAAAATAAAAGAGGCCCAATCTATCTTAGCTTCATCATCAAAGGCCATCATCGCCTTCCAGACAAGTGGAGAGAAATCATGGTTCTCCATAGGATTACCGATAATCATATGATTGATGATGTCAAAAGTGATCTGATATCAAGGCGTCAACCACCTAGAAGAGGCAATCGGATGGAAACTGACAGTCGAGTTCCTCCATTAATGCCAAGAAGACCATTCGGGCGATGTAACTTCCGTGAGATAATCTATGACAGGAACACCATTATGAGGGAGTTTGAAACTAGTTGAGAAGGACTCAACCGACCAGCAGAGCTGCTGACCATTGATGTTAGCAATAACCTCACCTTCTTCGGTAATATGGCAGTTATTGGCAATCACCTTCAGCGTACCTTCCAAAATTTTGTATGGTGCCCGAGTTACAAATCGCTTAAGGACCGTCTCTCTGAGATTTCTCATTATCGAGTTATACATCACCGGGCGTGCTAAGTATTGACCCTCCAGCGCATACTGGTTAAAGATCTTATTTCTCACGACTGTAATATTACTCGCAGAAGTCATGGATAGTGATTTAGAAGGAAATCTTGACTTGAATGATATTATTGGAGATATGAAGAGAATTATATGCTCTCTCGAAGATATAAACTGTATTGCTTGGGATGACTACTCAATGATAATAGAAATGAGATATTTGTGGAGAAGAAATCGCATGTTGATTCAAAAAGAGATCTATTGAATTAAGAGAGAGATATGGCGTTCTAGAAAAGGGCACAGTGCTCCAGGTTTCAGATTCTGAATCTGAAAGGTCAACATCAATGCTTGACAGCTAACATGAGCCAATCCAGATGATACAAGTGTACAAAAGCTCAGAAGAATCCACTGTATGACATTGATCAACCAATTTGAGAAGTACGAATGCTCAGTGAAAGCAAATATGTGGAAAGATTGGATGATACATCAAATCAAGTGTGAACTATTCATTTATGACAAAAGGAATACACAGTTCATACACTAAGAAGTTGAGGAAAATAAAAAGATTACATCAGTATTGTTATCCAGCAGCAAAAGTCAGATGGCAGATGAAACTGGTGCCAAGCAGTCAGCAGAGCCTGATAGGGTAAAAGTCATTTGGTCCAAGTCGAGAACCTGACATCCCATCAGCGAGGAAAGGAATCCGTTTCTCCAAGAGCCAACTCAACTGCATACCGTATGGAATAGACTCTTCTTGCAAGTTCTGCATTGCTATCTTTAGACGATCAAAGATGAAGGCAGCCCAGTCGACATCAGCCTGATCCTCAAAAGCCATCATTGCTCTCCAGATGGGTGGCGAGAAGTTGGTCTGCAGAAGAGGGTTGCAAAGCATCAGCTCGTTAATGATGTTAAAGGACACCAGATATCGAGGCTGCAGGAATCCACAGGGTACTGTTGGACTGAAATCGCTATCATTACCCCTCCAGTCATACCAAGCAGACCACTCCAGAGCCGTTTCATCTATTCGGTAATGTAGAACTGGTACACCATGATGTGGCAGCTGAAACTCTTGAGACAACGAGTCTGCTGACAAAAGGAAATCTACTCCATTGAGGCTGAAGGAGATCTTATCCTCAGACACAGTAGAATTATGAGCACTTACCATGAGTAGATCCTGATGAAAAAAAATAGGGTGGACAGACAAGAAACGATCCAGGCCATTAGACTCCAAGTTGTTGATGGTATTGTAGTACACATCTGGTAAATCCCAATATTCAGCATACAACCTTCGACGATTGAAGATTTTATTTCGAGTGATAGCGATTCTAACCATCTCGTCTACAATGTCGAGTGGAACGACCATTTTTAAAGGGTGTGTTGGAGATTACTGAAGAAAGAGGGGTTGCTGAATCAATAACCTCCACAACGTCAAAGGGACATTTATAGAAAGAGAAATGCGTCGATCAGAGATCATTTCCATGTCCTCATCTCTGAAGGAAATGACCTATCAAAACAGAGGCAAAAAGAATGAAATGGTGATTTATTGCCCAACCACCGGTTCAATTCAATTATTCATGATAGCCCATAGGTCAGACGTCTATGGTCTCAGAGTCAATCAAGTCTTCGACCAAAGTTCAAGAACTGATTGATCACCGTGCAAGGAAACTGTCAAGGCCTCACCTCTCAATGAAGAAGGGAGAAATGGTTTCCACCTGGAAAATGATGTACCAGCTCAGTTCTCTTATTAGAGATAGCTTCTCAAAATGTCTGATGCAAATCTCGGCGAAGATTAAGGAGAGAGAAATCTGTTTAAGGACAAAGGTGCATTTTCGATTACCGCAAAGATCTCGGCGGCACATCACATTAAATGCGAAACAACACGATGACGTATTACCCGGAGCCACATCAATGTTTCCATACGCTTGATCACTGCTATTTCTAACAGATTAATTATAGAACAGTGGCAAATAAATTTGTAAACCCGAAGGCTATCGAACCCACAGGGAAGAAATAACGAAAAACCCTGAAATACTAAACCATTAGTTCTTGAAATTACTGGTTAGGAAAATCAAATAAAGGTTTTGGTATTTTAAAATCGGAATTCTTTGAAAACGTAAAATAAACAGAAAATTAAATTGCTTTTGAAATCAAATATGAGAAACACAGATCCTAGGGAATTCTTCCTATCAAGTATATCATGTATGAATAAATTGATTAATTCCCAAATTTAATTCCTCTTCGCAGTGAAACATCAGAAAAGTATTACAAACTTCTTGGTCTGACAATTCGCAAAGTAGATTAGTCAATTACCTATCTCCTCTCGGTCTCAAGATAAATCAACTAACTCCTACAGATCTACAGATTTATTCCTACAATTAATCTCCTTCAGTTACGACAAGAAATCAAATTGTATTGTGAAAATCTCTTTCGATTGAAAACTATCACAGTTACGTCTCAAGTAATCAACTAGAAAATCCTAATAAGTGATCAGCAAATCAAGATTTAAAATAAGCACAGATTTCACAAACTACGAAGGGAAAGGGAAAATAATTCAATTAATCAAAACATGTATACAAGAATAGTTTGAAACCCTAGAATCTGAGATGGAATTTAGTTACACATATTCATAGTAGTATTCATCAAAGAAAAATACAACCTGGAATGCATAAAACTGAAAAATCCACAAAGTCTTCTCGTAGAAGCTTGTCTTCAAAAACATAAAACCCTAGAAATCCTTAAAACTCTCAAAATAATAATTGCTCTCTGGTTTATCTCTTCGACTCTCTTCTAATTCCGAAAATTACATATATTTATAGTTGTGGAAAGATATATCTAGCAGGACTAGGATTTAGATATGAATCAATCTTCCAAATCCAAACAGAATCAGGTTTCCCGCATGGACTTCGAGCGGTGCTGATCTCGCTCGGTCGAGTAGCTGCCAACTTCTTCCTCGGTCGAGTGGGATGTGACTCGGTCGAAGAGGCCAAAACTCCTTCCTCGCTCGATGCTGGATGGACTCGGTCGATGAAGCCTTTCTGCTTCTTCGATCGAGTAAACTTGCTCAAATACTGGGCCTAATTCCTTCGGTTTTTCGACTAGAAACCTGCATGATTCATCAAACACGGCATTCCAGGTACAAAATCTAATTCATGCTCAAAAACAAGTAAGAAAATGATCTAAACATCACAAAATCAGTCAAAGAACTATAAGATAAGTTAGTGAAAATCCTAACTTATCAACGCTGCCGTATAACGTGCCAGACGACTTGAACAGATGCTGACGTCAGCATCAATCTCAGTCGTACATGATAATAAGGGGTTTGAATCTCAGCCTATGATTTTTGCAAAAATCGATCACCAAAATCCCTTAAACCCATCGTATCATCTACTTGCCTACTACACTTACTGCCAGTTCATTGTCAAGATATCTATGGGGATCACATAAGAGTTTCCAAGATCAATCATTCTCCACATCTGTTCTATACCGAAGGAGAAACACCAAATCATGGATGCCAGCACTTCTGATAATCCAGAACAACTGGTCGTCACTGAAGAGACCTCCCAGGACGAACTATTCTAGTTAGGTGAAGACTCCAAGACCATCGATCGGCAACTTCTAATATCACAGGTCATGAAGGAGAAAATTCTGAATTGGAAGAACTTTCTCTCAATCAACACCGACGATCTGATTGCCCAAGAAATTGCGGGAAAGCTTCTAAGTGAGAACTTAATGAAGTTCCTAACTGCATGTCCTCGAAGATTCAATCCAAATCGAGTTGTTGAGTTCTATGAAAATGCCACATTCGACGACAAAGATCGATTCTTCATCACTCTAGTTGACAAGAAGAAGATAACCATCGATCCTGCTCTCGTTGCTTAACATCTACATATACCAAAGACTGGAGCCGATATCGCCAGCTATCTTCAAAATAACAAGGATGAATTGACGGCTCACTGGCTAAAATGGAAAAAGCCAGATGCACCCAAAAAATTAAAAGCCGCCACAAAGGTATCCGAACTGAACCCATCTGCTAAGATACTCAGCGAGATAGCACTGAGAATGATCTATTGTGGGACTGGATCCTTATCAGAGATAAGCAGTCCCAAATATTCTCTAATGATGGCTCTTGATGACTGCCCTGAAGGAAATTGGGCGACATACATATTTGGTAGATTACTGGAAAATGCAAAGAAGAACATAGATATTCCAACTAAAGGAAAATTCTCTTCGAGCGTCGGTTTAGGTCTGAAGGTCAGCTACCTTCTTGAAAGTATTCTAGGAATACAAGATGAAGGAGAAGAACTCAAATCATCTGATTTCATTCCGCTAAAAGTTCCAGTTTATCGTGCAATTCAAAAGGAAGTAGCAGATGATAGTTTGGATGACATGGAAATAGATACTGAGACTTCTGAGGATCTCAAAAGTATTCTGACAGCTCGAACTACTGAAGAATCCATGAAATCAAAGAAGACAGATACTTCCATTCAAAAGCCTGCACAAATACGAAATAGAAGGCAAAAGAAGCAAACAGATAACATCTCTGAAGACGTCTCACAACAAGCTAACCAACCGGTTGCTGAACAGCTTTGTCATTAGAAGAGAAGGAAGACAAATCATGATAAACCAATCAAAACGGTTGCCAAGAAGCTGCATTTTGATGCTATGCTTGTGAGGGAAGGTCAATCCTCTAAACCATCGGACACAGCTCCAAACTTTGAAACAGATCATCCTGCTGAGAAAAGATGCTCTTCATCCTCAAGTTATGAGCAAACCATGTCTCATAGACAAGTACCGCTAGAGGGAGAGGAAATCGCAACCCTATTGGGTCCAGGGGGAACTATTTATTTTGAATCTCAACAGAAGACGCCAAAAGCAACAACATCAACCTTGAAAATGATCCGAAGAAAGATAGCTGAATACAATACAACTATTGAGCAATTGGACACCCAACGACAAATACTTGACTCTCAGCAGTGAGAACTAGATTTCCAACGAGTACAACTGGACAACAGTGAGCATATGTTCAAGAGTCATCTATCTCAACTTCAAATCCAAGAGGAAGCTGCAGCTGCGGAGCTCAAGAGACAACAAGAAGCAAAAGCAGCTACTGAGCTCAGAAGGCAGTAAGAACAAGCGGCAGCAGCTGTTGAACTTAAACGACAGCAAGAGGAAGCTAGAGCTGCTGAGCTGAAAAAGAAACAGGAAGAAGAGGCCGCAACAGAGCTAAAGCGCAAAAAGGAAGAAGCTAATGAGCTCCAGCGATAGAAAGAAGCAAAATCAGCTGCTAAGCTGAAACGTCAGCAAGAGGCAGAAGCTGCTGAGCTTAAGCGCAAAAAGGAAGAAACTGCTGAACTCCAGCGACTAAGGGAAGAAGCTGCAATTGCTGAAGCACATCAAAAGGCAGTAGGAGACGTTGCTAAACAGGCTAAATATGAAGCACCAGCAGCTACAACCACAAAGAAGGAGGAAGAGACAGCAACAAGCAGAAACCCTCCTCAACCTGAGCATTCCACTGCTACCTCTCAGAGTCAACCCAATGAAGACTCTTGAGCATTAGCCACTGTTGAAGGAATTCTGTCTCCTAATCCTCTTTCAGTAGCTATGAATTCTGAGACAAGAGATAGATCATTGAGTGGAACAACAGATGGATTTTGTTCTTGATATTGTCAAAAAGGGGTAAGAGAGATGGGATGAGTCGCTGAAGTTGCAGTTGATCTTAATTGATCAAAAGCGAGAAGAGGAACAGAAAAAGTGAGATGAGGAATACAAAAAGCAGGAAGACGAGCGCAGAAAGCGGGATGAATATATTACAATGAAGTTGAATCTACTAATGGCTGCCAGAGAGAAAGATAGAAAACACTTCTCAGATGTAACCTCAGTCCTCAAGGCGAAAGCTGGTTTGCTTTCCATGTCTGCCGCAACTTCCTTGAAGCCAAAAGACGCAGATTCCTCCAATCAAGAAAGGGAGAAGGACAAGAGCCAAGACAAGTGAGCAAGGTCATGAATTTATATTTGCTTTGTTTTACATTTTGAATGTCTTCTATTAGCACAGTTTCAAAACTTTTCATGTACCTGTAAACGATCATATCTATCAAAAAGTGGAAAAACTGTTGGTTTGAAGACAACTGTTCATTATCTCTTACCTTGATTGTTGTCTAGCCGAACTCACATTTTCCAGTGTGATCAGCAATCCTTCCTCTCTTATTGCTCTAAATTGATTGATTTTATTTGATAAGTATTATCCCATTAAGGGGAAGATCATTTAGAGTAGGTCGAGTGAAGAAGAGGCATAGTTCTGAGCAGTGTTAGATAGAAATATTTGTAAACTCAGATCAACTGCAACTTCTCACCGACTGAGATAGACTTAGAGGTATGGTTTTGACAACATGAAAAAGGGGGAAATTGTTAGGTATTGATATAGAAATCCTACCTTAATTTGATGTTTTGATGTGTCAAAACTATATACCAAAGTCTAGGTCTTATAATTATTACCTCATGTAATCCTTGTATATGATAATCAAGTTGTAATAGTCTAGGAAGAAGGAAGTCAACAAAACTGTGGAACAATTTTGAAAAAGGGCGCCATTCAGACGAGATAACTGTCGTATCTAGAAGAGAAAGAAGAGCAGAGCAAGGTCACAAAACTGTGGACACAGTCTTCAAATAGAAACTACTAAGAGGAACTCGCAGTTTTCGATCTAGACAATTATGCGTCAAGGAATGCGTGCATGACAAGATGTCGAACAAGTCGCAAGAGAACTTCAAAGAAGTCAATAATAAAAGTCAGACAAATACTCAGCTGTGACTGGCGTACAACGTTGTTTTATGTCTGACACAACAAGTACAAGTTGCTCAGAAAAGCAGAACGTTGTAGCAGAAAAAGCCGAAAGACAATCAACTTTTCAGAAGAGTATGGATTATGATTGGACATTATTTACAATGTCTCTACCGGCTATTTTCTGGTGTCTCACCTATAAATAGCAAGACCAATAGAGACATAAAAACCTTTGCCTCTCTGCTCATCTAAATACCTTCGCAGATTCGAATCTCCGACATATTCATTATCTCTCGGCTGAAACTAAAGCTCAAGCATTAAAAGCCATCAAGTGAGAAGACGTTATCATTGTGGTTCATTTATTGAACACGAAGCATTCATAGTTAACAAAATCTCTGGAGATTCACCGTGTGACTTTGAGTACACGAGGATTAAGTCAGCTGACTTAATCTACTATCTTGGTGTTCTTACTCTCAGAGTAAGAACATAGCAGCCTGATCTTGCAAAGGAAGATTAGGTTATTACGAGCAACTGCCAACCAGTCAATGTTCTGGGAAGAACACAACTATCCAACCTACCGAAGAAGGAAAAGGGAGGTTTGTCCTCAGTCCAACTTTGAGCCGGTCCACAGAGAAGACGCAGAGCTTTCGATGGACTGAAGAAGGAGTGGAGTACAACTGTCTGGGCGAGTGATCCATTGTGCTGTGGACAGAGGTCTCTACAGCAACTAGCTATAGATCGTGAGGATTATACCTTCATAACTTAGTGAATTACCGGATCTGATATCCGATGAGTGGATGTAGGACTTAGGATTCCGAACCACTATAAATATCCTGTATCGTTTACAGTTTTATTTACTTTACGCACTTTACAGTTTTCAACTATCTTGAAACCTTCAACACCTAGCGTGTAAGTGTTGAAGTGTATAAACTGCTGACTGAGTATAACTGTAAAACTTTTAACTAATCTGCGTTTCAAAAACTGTTAAGCAAAAACTGCATACTACAAACTGAATTGCTCATAGTTAGGGTGTATTTGTTTGTTTTATTACTTCTGCTGCACATTACTCGTACTCTAATCTGGGACCAACAAGTCTCCACTCTTAAAGACTGATATTTAAGGATTCTTCTGACTCATTCTCATTGTCTCTAGGTGTCAATGGAAGCTAGACTTGTAAACTGGTGAAGATCCAAGCTGAGAGTCTTCGATTAGTTTCTTTGATTCAATAGTTTCATAGTGGAAGCCAGTTTCTTCTGACTCTTCACACGACACAAACTGGGATTTGGAAATTTGGCCCAATTAATCTTGATCAGCTTTCCAGTTCTATTACAAATTAATACTAATCGTAACAGGACATTTCAAGTTTGTACAAACTAAGCTAATCTAAAGACACTTCTAACTTGGTTGTTTCTTGATAAGTTAGTGTTTTCACCAACTTTTCCATTAGTTCTTTGACTGTTTTGGTTGATGTTTGAGTAGTTTTACGTATTTTATCGTGCATGAAATGGCTTTGGTTCTTGTAATGTCGTGGTTGATGAATTATGCAGGATTTTGAGTCAAAAACAAGGAAGAATCTGAAGATATTTGGGTTCCAGACCTGCGTCGATCGACACAGACCCGTGTTGATCGATGCAGCGTGCTTGAGGAGCAATTGACATGAAGGATTGATGCAGACCAGCGAAGGCCTGTCCACGTCGATCGACGCACAACGCGCATCGATTGACGCGACTCATTCAAGTGTGTCAATCGATGAGAGTTCTGCATCGATCGACGTGGATCTGGGAAATAAAGATTCAATTTTTGAGACATGCCATATTCCATAGTTTAGTTTCTGGAGATTTCAAACAACAATCGTATATTTATTGAAGACAGATATTGTGGGAAGACTTCTTTAGACAGCTTTTGATTATGCAATTCAGGGTTTATTTATCTTTGATGATTTTTACCATGAATATGTGTAACTAAACTCTTTTCAGATTCTAGGGTTTCGAACTATCAAGTATGCATGTTTGATTAATTTAATTAATTTTACTTTCCCATCGTAGTTTGTGAATTCTGTGCTTATTTGTAATCTTGAGTTGCTGTCCACATCTTAGGATTAATTAGTTGAGAATTAGAGACTTAAAAGTAATAGTTTTCAATGGAAAAAGTTTTCACAATATAAACTAATTTCTTGTCTGAAAAGAGGGAAATAGATTATAGGAATAGATTTGTAAGGCTTTGGAGTTAATTAATTATTCTCAAGACTGAAAGGATAAGAGATAATTGGTTAATTTGTGAATTGTCCAACCAAGAAATTCATAATACATTTATGATATTTCACTACGAATAGGAATTAAATTGGAAATTGATCAATTTTTCCTTGTAACTTCATTTTAATACATAAGGTTTTTCGCTATTTCATTCCTCTGGGATTCGATAATTTTATTTGCCGCTATATTATTAGCTTTGCTAAGTCGCTAGTAAATAATTTAGTGATCAAATTTTGGCGCCTTTGCCGGGGAATGAATAGAATTTATCTTACTATTAATTCTATGATTGAGATACTGAATTATGTTGTAATTTTTGCACTTTCAGTAAATTTTCATACAGTTGTCGTGTTGCGTCGATCGATATACAAACCATATCGATCGACGCAGGTTGTTGAGTCGCATCGATCGACATAGTCTCTATGTCGATCGATGCAACTCTGTTTTTCCAATTTTTTGAGTTTTTTTTTATTTCGTTTCTTTTCTTTTCGGTTTTACTTCACTACCTCCTTTGCTGTACAGGTAGTCTATGATTACTAGAGCCAGTGGAATACGACCTAAAAATCGAAGCCACTTGCCAAAGGAAGAACCGCAGAAGGATTCAAGAATCAGGAAGCTCAAGTAATCAACCAATGGCTGAAAACATGCACCCACCTGAGGATCCACCGCCCCCAACGCAACTTACTCCAGAGGAGCAGGCTGAGCTTCTTCGAGAAATGCAAGTCATGAGGGAACAACTACAACAACTGAACCTGAAAATGAACAACAAGAACAACCAGAATTTTCACCGGAACCCACTGTTTAAGGATGATCATGAAGACGACGAGGAATTGCTAGAGGAACCTGCTGATGAAGAAGATGAGGACGAGGATGCCATCTAAAAGAGGTACCGTCCTCGATCCCAAGAGACAAACTTCAGGATTGGCATCAATGCCAATAACTTTGAGCTGAAGTCCGAATTAGTGCAGATGGTGCAACAAAACCAATTCGATGGAAGAGCCACTGAAGATCCATATGCTCACCTCGACAAGTTCATACTACTCTGCAACACTGTCAAGATTAGCAGAGTCAACTAGAGCGCAATCCGAATGCGTCTGTTCGCATTCTCTCTTCGGGATAAAGCACAGTCATGGTTTTCTGCACTAGACAAGACGAGCATCAGCAAATGGGCAGAACTTAGGAACAAGTTCTTAGAGAACTTATTCTCCCCTAGCGTCATCAGACAGAGGCATAAGGAGATCACACGGTTCGCTCAACGGCTAGATGAGAGCTTCTACGATATATGGGAGCGCTATAAGGAGCTGCTGAGATCTTGTCCTGGACATGGACTGTCATTGGGAGAGAAGGTCGAGACTTTCTATGAGGGGCTGAATGACAGGACCGTCGAATTGGTGGATGCTACACTAGGAGACACCATTATGCCAAAGAGTGGTAAGAGGGCTATGGAATTCTTCCAAAAGATGGCCAACAACAATCACCGATGGTCTTCAGTCCACCATCTGCCTGTGAAAGTTGTGGAGAAGGTCACCGAAGAACCTGATCTGGCAGCCGAGATGAAGAAGATGCGTGAAGACTTTGCTGCAATGAAAGCGGAGCAGACTGTTGCAGCGGTAGAGCCGATTCAGGCTCCGATTGAGGGGGATTGTGTTGATATCAATTTTGTCCAAAGGGGTGGCTATCAAAATAACTACCATGGAGGATATCAGCAGAACATCCAGCCCTACAACTATAATCATGCTAGGAATCACCCATGGTTCTCATATGCAAACCCTCAATCTGAGGAACAACCACCACCTGGATTTGCAGTGCAAGATGGAGCTGTGGTGGAGAAGAAGAAGCCAAACCTTGAGGATATTCTGGCTAAGTTTATGCAAGGATCAACTGATAAGGTCGGAAAATTGGAGCAGGTGATAACTGGAGTGAACACCTGATGGATTTTTATACTTAAAGCATTATGATTGGTATATTATGTACAAGGTCGATTGGTTAATATACTGGGAATAATAAATGTTGTATGTTCATCCCCTGTCTAAATTAACAAACATGTGTCGCAAAACAATTATCCTCTTATCTCGTCGATAGGGAGATCATACGGTGTGTAGTAGATCACGGAAGATCGTATGGATCATTTGACCTAGCGAGATAAAAATGGTTATCACAGCTGAGACAGTTCCAGGATAAACTGTCGGTGTAGGCTGCAGCATACGCGGTAATAAGCATCTTATCTTGGATGGCTTGGTATGCTGGTGTGGGGCACACATTAATAAGGACCTAAGTTGAGATCAATTCTTTTATTTGACATTAAAAGAATCTAGTTCTCTATGGCTTGATGAGATCCTAAGCCTATATGAAGGTACAAAAGTATATGCAGATTGTGTATTACTTTGAGTTGCAATGAAAGGCTCTGGTTGAGCTGGTATATCTGTATCTTGGGTAATAACAGTTTGTGTATGATTGTTTGGTACTGGAACTAGGTAACCACATCCAATATAGGATGGTGACATTCCCTGAGCAGCTCAAAAGGTTCGTTATGCTAAAGTCCTGCAGGCTGATTAAGTTCAAGCATAAGTGAAAAGGTTTGAGTGGATTGACTCAGGAATATAAGATGTTAATTAATTAAATGGCTTGTCAGAGCTTAAATTAATTAACGAATGTCTGTAACCTTAAATATGGGGATAAACCGAGCCCATGCAACCCGTACCTCAAAACGTGGTAGCAAATCGGTAGGACAATATTGATTCTCTGGTGGAATGAATCAATATTACTTAATTAATTATATTCTGGGTTGAATATGGGAATTAATTAATTGATAGGCCTTATTTTCTATTTGCATTCTGGTCCCTGGTCTGGCCCATGAAACTCAGGCCCAATAGAAGTTCAGTATTTTCCTATAAGTAGGCCTCAGTTCCTCAGATCTCAACACACCATAAGATCATAAGTTGCACACAACAAACTAGAATTTGGGAGCTGTGGTGATCGACTAGATCTGAGAAACAAGGAGGAAATTATGCTTCTCAACCTGGCAAGGAGTCTGAAGGGAATCTTCACCAGATATTCAGATTGAGTTGTGATACAGATCAAAAGATCTGATCAGGAGGATCTTATTTCTTCTCTCCCTCTTCTATTTTCGTAAATATTATCATATTTTCATCAGATTTAATTCCTTTTATCTGTTAGGGAATTAATCTTTGTGCGTGGGAAAAAGATCAAGAGGAATCTCCGCGCACTCGTTCTTTAGGGTTTTGCAATCCAGGTATTCCGCATAAACCTTCTTTATGCATAATCAATAGGAGCATGCTAGGAATAATCATAGGCATAGCAATTTATTTTTGATATTCCAATTAACGATCCAGGCAAATGGACTTCGTGATTTATTTCACGAATTCCTTCAATTGGTATCATAGCCAGGTTCATTAATTGGCTCTATCGGAAAAAATAATATTGCCTTTGATTTGCATGATTATTATTATTGATTGAATGCTATGAATGGTTTTGGATTGTATGATTATGTTTTTTGTCCTTGTGGTTCTCGGGTTAATCCGCCCCTTTATAAGGATTAATTTTTCACCCTCAAAATAAATCCGTGGTTCGATTCAAAATTTTAAATTGTATTTAGGTTTATTCAATGTAATCTTTTATTTTAAAAATTAAATCTGTAAAATGGAAAATGAAGAACACGAAGAATGAAGGACAACACAACATCGCACGATGGTGCTGGCATGGCAGCACGCCATGCATGGCGGTCGGTGAGGGGACGCACGGCGGCACGACGGGCAAACAACGGCAGCGGAGCTGCAAAACCCTAGGGTTTTTCAGCACGCGCGCATGCAGGGCACAGGCCACGGGGCCATAGCCGGCAAGGCTGGTGCAGTGGCCCTGGGCCGGCGATGCGAGGGACGGGCGAGGAGGCCGGGAAGGCGGCGTGCAACGGTCGAGGCGCGAGCGCAACGGCAGAACCCTAGGTTCCGAGCGCGTGCGCGGCAGGCCTGCGCAGCGGCAGAACCCTAGGTGCTCTCCCCCTTTTCAGACAGCGACGACAGGGCTAGGGTTGTGATGGCGTGGCTCAGCGGCGGGGTTGCGGGGGCTGGGGATGGTGACGGAGTAGCTGGATGCGCGAACCGGGGTGCGGTAAACCCTAGGGTTTGTGCGCGGTTCGTGCGAGCCTCTGGTCTTGTCTCTTGCGTGATTCCAGCGAGTCACGGAGGCCGATGGTGGAGAAGAAAGCTGACGCCGGTTCGGGCGACAGTCGGGGCGGTGCCATGCAAACCGGGCGACGGTCGGAGGAGGCAGAATTGCGGGCTGCAACCATGCACGTACGTGCATGGCTGTTGCGCGATCCCGGGAGCCCTTGCGGCGGCGGTGGTTTGCTGGTGGTGGCTCGTTGGGCCGAGTTCTCGCGGGCTGTGGGGCTTGCAATGTGTGCCTAGGCCTGCGATTTGGTTAACTGACCCAGTTGTCCAATTTTCTGATGAATCAAATCTTGGAGGCCTAGATTCAGAAAATAAAGTCAGGTCACAATCCAAGTAGTGGGAGCCCAGTCGAAGATCTATAAAAATAATTCCAACGTGTAATAGTTAGAATTATTATTATTTTAGTATCATGGGGGCCATGAGGATATTTTTTATTTGTTTTATTATCTGTCTTTGCATGATATATGTGTTTATATTAATTGCGCAGCATATAAGCATGTTGTAGATAATAGGAGCACGTTTACTGCTTTTATTTACAGCTTTAAAGCATGCTATGTGATTTATTTTGTGTAATTTATTACAACTATAAATTCGGAGTTCATTCTATGCATGATAGAATTTTAGCAATCTTATAATTATGGCTACATAAAATAATTTGTGCAATTGAACCTTATGAATTTAAAATTACTAAGCTCATAATTTAGTAAGACCTCGACAAAGCGATCCTTTATTGGAAGTGGGTAATTTATTAGGTAAACGTCTACATGTGTAGCTTGCTTAATTTATTATTCATAAGTTCTAATAGATAGGATTTCTTAAAACAAACATTGATTTCATGTGAGAAGTGGGAGTTCATGCGTAAACGTCTACATGTGTAGCTCGCGTATTTAATTTTCATAAGTTCTCTAGGGATTGAATTAAATGAGACAACCTTATTATAGGGATCAGGTGTGTTCTAGTAGATCCTTATATGGGAGGGTTGACTTTGGTGGTAAGCTAGCTTAGATGTTATCCAAAATATAACTCCTTTGTGATGTCCCTGCTCAGTAGGATAATATGGTCTTAAGTTAGTCTCCAATTATTAATTCTATTTGTCTAAGGAACCCGGACATGGATTGGAATTAAAGGACTGGAATTGAAAGATGTTGTCTGGTTAAGTGTTTTGTTGTAAACGTCCACATGTGTGGCTTGCAATAGTAATACTTAGGCAAATTGGAGGAAACATTAATATTGTTTTATCATAAGGTTTCAATATTTAATAGTTTCAATTGTTTGCGACTATGTTTTAATTTCTGCTTTAATTTATTGTTTTCAGACATGTCTTTACCAAATGTGATCAATATCTTAGCACAAAACCAATTAACCGGTCCCAATTTCCAAGAATGGAAACGCAACTTGGATTACATCCTTGTCGCAGAGGAACACAAGTTTGTCCTTGATAAGCCTCGTCCGACTGCTCCCACTAATGCATCGACTGATGAGGAAAGGAGTTACTATAACAAGTGGCTCAAGTCAAACAATATAGTGAAATGCTATATGATGACTTCTATGTCCAAGGTACTTGCACAGCAGCATCATTCATATGATAATGCTAGTGACATAATGGACAGCCTCACAACGACTTATGGTGAGTCAGACCGAGCAGTCAGATTCAATCTCATGAGAGAAATTGTGGGAAAGAAAATGACATAAGGTAGCTCGGTCAGAGAGCACTTGGTCGGCATGAGTCATCTTATGGATGAGCTCATGCTACACGGAGGTGGTATCGATGCGGAAGCGCAGGTTGATATCATCCTCAACTCTCTGCCTAAGTCATTTGAGAACTTTAGACTGAATGCTGTCATGAACAAGAAAGAGTACACTCTTAATGAGTTACTCAATGACTTGATGGCAGCGAAGTCAGTGATGCTTCCGGAAAAGGTTGCTTTGGCTACTTCAGGAAACCGTCCTGTTGCGCTGGTTGGCAAGAGGCGCAAATGAGTGTTTAAGAAGAAAGCCAAAGGTACAACTTCTGTGAAGAAGTAAAAAAGGACAGCGGGCGTGCCTGGAAAAAGGGACAAGTGTTTCAGATGTGGCAAGGCTGGTTACTGGAAGAAAGATTGTAAAGTCAGGAGGACTAGACAAGGTGCGTCATGTGCATTTATAATGGAAACATGTTTAGCATCATTTTCTACCCATTCTTGGGGAGTGGATACTGGAGCTATTGATCATGTTTGTTATACTTTGTAGGGGTTCAGGCCGACAAGGCAACTGAAGCATGACGAGATTACCATCTCAATGGGCAGCGGAGAACGAGTCTCAGCAGTAGCCTTTGGAGATTTTACTTTATGCTTTGAAAACAATGTTTTGATTTTGAGAGATGTTTTATATGTGCTGTTTTTTCTGCGGAACTTAATTTCAGTTTCCAAATTATTTAGTGATGGATATTCAATTATTTTTGATAGTGGAGTTTCTATCATTGGTAATAACGGTGTTATCTGTCGTGGCAAACTTATTGACTCTCTTTATATCATTGATTGCATGCATATATCTTCTGTGAATGTTGCAAACTCATCCAATAATAATAATCATTTAAAGAGAAAGTTTTTTTCCGATGATGATCAAACATATCTCACTTGACACTAGGTCACATCAATCTAAAGAGGATTAAAAGATTAGCATGCGATGGGCTCTTGGATTCTTTTCAAGTGGTACTGCATCAAATATGTGAATCCTGTGTAGAGGGAAAGATGACGATCTGGCCTTTTAAGGCAAGTCAGTCTCGAGCAAAGGATGTGTTGGAATTGATCCACTCTGACTTATGTGGACCAATGTCCATGCAAGCTCGTGGAGGTTATGAGTACTTCGCCACATTCATTGACTATTACTCAAGATTAGGATATGTCTATTTGCTTCGCCACAAGTCTGAATGCTTTGAGAAATTCAAAGAGTTTAGGACTGAGGTAGAAATGAAGCTAGGTAAGACTATCAAGACACTACGATCAGATCGTGGTGGAGAATACCTCAGTAACGAGTTCTTGCAGTACTTGTCAGACAACGGGATTACATCCCAGTGGACTGCACCCGGAACCCCTCAACAAAATAGTGTAGCGGAGAGAAGAAATAGAACTCTCTTGGAAATGGTCAGATCGATGATGAGTTATGCAAGCTTGCCGATTTCATTTTGGGGATATGCATTGGAGACAACGGCCTATTTGCTTAACTTGGTACCTTCTAAATCAGTTCCTAAAACGCCTCTAGAACTCTGGTATGGGCGAAAGCCAAGTTTGAACAGAGTGAGGGTTTGGGGTTGTCTAGCATATGTGCTGACAAAGGAACCTGATAAGTTAGAAAGTAGGTGTAAGCTGATGTTGTTTGTAGGATATCCCAGGTAAACGAAAGGTGGTTACTTTATTGTCCTGAGAATCAGAAAGTGGTTGTCAGTACCAACGCAAGATTCTCGGAGGATGAATATGTAAGAAACCACAGATCCAAGAGTGAAATTATCCTCCACGAGCTTGAGGATAAGGAAGCAATTCCACCAGGAAAGCCCAGTGTAGTGGTAAATCCACCTGTAATAAGTGAGGCAATACCAACACTGCCACTAATGCAAGGTATGGGACGAACGGGTACTGTGCCAGCTACTGGCACGGTTCAGATGCCTCGTCGCAGTGGGAGGGTTGTCCACTAACCCGAGAGGTATATGTTCGTGGGAGAGTCCTCTGACTTGATCCTAGAAAACGGACTGGATGATACCGATCCTTGGACATATGACGAGGCGGTATCTGATAAAGATGCAGACAAATGGCTGATCGCCATGGATTCGGAAATAGAATCCATTACGGCTATGGTTGTATACCACAAAATTGATTTGCCAGATGTCTATCGAGCCATAGGGTGCAAATGGGTATACAAAAGAAAGAAAGGAGCGAATGGTGAAATTACAGCTTTCAAAGCAAGGCTGGTGGCGAAGGGTTATAGTTAGAAAGAAGGTGTAGACTATGACGAGACCTTCTCACCGGTAGCCATGCTTAAGTCCATTCGTATACTCCTAGCCATTGCAGCACATAAGGACCTAGAGATCTGGCAGATGGATGTTGAAACCGCGTTTCTAAACGGGTACCTTGAAGAAGGTTGGGACATATATATGCAACAGCCAGAAGGTTATGTGCAGAAGGGCGAAGAACATTTGGTATGAAAGCTAAGGAAGTCGCTGTATGGACTTAAACAAGCTTCACGATCATGGAATCTACGTTTTGACGAAGTGATTAAATCCTATGGATTTTCACAATGTTCAAACGAGAATTGCGTGTACCATCTATGTGTCAACGGAAGCGTGGTGTTCCTTGCACTTTATGTAGATGATATTCTCCTATTTGGCGACAATGTGGAAGTATTGTCGGGCATAAAGGGGTGGTTATCTGAACAATTTCATATGAAGGACCTTGGGGAGGCATGATACATCCAAGGGGTAAAAGTATAGCGGGAGCGCAATAAGAAGATGCTGACATTATCTCAAGGATCATATGTGGATACTGTGATTGCCAGTTTCAGCATGCAAACTGCCAAGAAAGGTCTATTACCCTTCAGACATGGCATACATCTTTCCAAAGATCAGTGTCCGGTGATACAAAAGGAGAAAAATGAGATGAGGAACGTGCTGTATGCATCGGCCGTGGGGAGCCTCATAATGCAATGCTATGTACGAGGCCAGATATCTGCTTTGCTGTAGATATGGTAGCAAGATACCAGTCTAACCCTGGACAGGCGCACTGGACCGCGGTAAAGAAATTTATTTTTGATATTCCAATTAACAATCCGGGCAAATGGACTTCGTGATTTAGTTCACGAATCCCTTCAACACCAAGGTGGACTGAGTCGAGAAACATATGCAGATCATAGAGACTCAGGTCAGTCAGATCGCCAATGCTCTCGGAGCTCAGCACAAACCCGACAATTGCCTAGAAATAGTCAAGTTAATCCCAAGAATCAAAGGAACGAGGTCAATTCCATAACTCTCAGAGGGGGAAAATCATACGAGGGGCCAAAATAGCCGGGAAAAGACTTGCAGGAGGACGAAGACGTGGAGCAGGTCGAGGAGGCAACAACAGATTCATCCACGTCGATCAATGCAGGAAGTACGTCAATCGACGCAGCAACAAAAGCCACTTTGATCGATGCAACTCCACATTGATCGAAGCAGGCCCCCAGGCCACATGTTAATAAGCTCTCTATGTCGTTTCTGCAGCGTTTTGCTAAAACCAGGATGAACGAGAGGTATGCACGCTTTCTGGATAATATGAAGAAGGTGCACATCAACATTCCACTGGTGGAGGCGTTGCAAGAAATGTCCGTATACATCAAGTTTCTGAAGGACATAGTCTCTCAGAAAAGACCCTTCCTAGAGCACGAGAAAGTCAACCTGTTCGAGGAATACAACACAATTATTCTAAAGAAGATGCCGCTCAAGAGAGAGGTCCCGAGATCTTTCACGATTTCCTGCATGATTGGAGGAGAGACCTTTGGGAAGGTCCTTTGCAATTCCGGTGCATCCATCAACTTCATGCCGCTGTCAATCTTCAAGCGACTAGAGATTGGGAGCATCAAGCCAACAACCGTATCACTGCAAATGGCCGACAGATCTGTATCCTACCCGAGAGGAATCATGGAGGACATGATCGTGAAGGTGAAGGACTTCATCATTCCAGCAGACTTCGCGGTGCTTGACATGGAAGAAGACCAAAACATTTTGCTGATCTTGGGAAGGCCTTTCTTGAAGACCGGTGGAGCGCTGATTGATATTCAAGACGACAAACTAATGTTTCGAGTTAATGACGAGTCGGTCACCTTCTCCATCTATAAAGCAATGCAGAAGCACAATGAAGGGAGCTACAAGGAAGAATGCCACATGGTTAATTGCTTCAATCTGGTGATTTCCTCTCCCTTCTCTTCTCTTAAAACTGATCCGGATTTTCTGGAAAACTATTTACTGCACACTCTCTATTTTCATCCTCAGAATTGGATGAGGCAGAATATGAGCTTGTAGATCTAGTGATTGAGCTGGATGTGTTCGAAGAGATGACACGGGAAAAAGAGAAAAAACGGGAGCGGTTACCAAGCCGATACAGCCAAAACAAGAAGGGAGAACGTGGAAGTGCATCCACATCGATTGACACGGCAACAAGAGCCACATCGATCGATGCGACATCTACGTTGATCGACGCAGGGAGAAGGGTTGACACAAAGACTCCATCGATCGAAACGGCGCAATGTGGAAAAGGGATCGTTGCCATCTCATCCACGTCGATCGACGCACTCCATGCATCAATCGATGCATGTCTGTAACATCAGCCATCTAGCTCCGATCCACCTATTTTGGAACTCAAGACACTACCGACACATCTGAGGTATGCTTTTCTGGGATCTAACGACACTTACCCTATTATCGTTTTTGCTTACCTAACGTAGGGTGAGCTGGATAAACTTCTTCGAGTTCTGCAGCAATACAAGTCCGCCATTGGGTGGACTTAAGGCGACATCAAAGGGATCAGTCCTTCACTATGCATGCACAAAATCATTTTGGAGGAAGACACCAAACCAAAGAGACAAGCATAACGACGACCGAACCCAATCATGCAGGAAGCCGTGAAGAAGGAGGTTCTGAAGCTCCTAGATCATGGCATGATCTACCCAATTTCTGATAGCAAGTGGGTAAGCCCCACTCAAGTGGTAGCCAAGAAAGGGGGGATGCAAATTGTAAAGAACGACGATGGAGAAGAGGTCGCAACAAGACCGGTCACTGGATGACAATTCTGCATTGACTACCGGGCTCTCAACGCCGCCACGTGCAGGATCATTTCCCTCTCCCGTTCATTGATCAAATGTTGGATAGATTATCTGGTTACCTTCAATTCTTTTCTTGATGGTTATTCAGGGGATAACCAGATTGCTGTGGCACCGGAGGACCAGCACAAGACTGCATTCACCTGTCCGTACGTAGTGTTCGCATACCGGCGGATGCCATTTGGACTGTGCAATGCACCGGCGACCTTCCAAAGATGCATGATGGCCATCTTCCATGACCTGATTGAGGATTTCATGAAGTTATTCATGGATGATTTCTCAGTTTTTGGTAGCTTATTCGATGTTTGTTTGCAGAATTTGGCTACTGTACTGGAGAGATGCACCGAGACCAACTTGTGCCTCAACTGGGAGAAATGTCATTTCATGGTGCGAGAAGGGATTGTGCTAGGACATAGAGTGTCAGCTGAAGGACTAGAGGTGGATCGAGCCAAGGCGACAGCCATCGAAAAGATGCGACCCCCAGCGAGTATCAAAGCGGTCCGGATCTTTCTCAGCCGTGCCGCGTTCTACAGGAGGTTCAACAAGTATTTCTATAAGATATCTAGGCCGCTGTGCAACCTGTTGGAGAAAGATGTCTCCTTCGTATTTGATGATGAGTGCTTACAGGCGTTCGAGAGACTGAAGAAGGCCTTAGTGACTGCACCGGTCCTGACTTCTCCAGATTTGAGTGAGCCCTTCATCTTGATATGCGATGCCAGCGACTACGCAGTAGGAGCAGCTTTGGGGCAGCTGAAGGGGAGACTCTTCCATGTCATTCACTACGCCAGCAAGAGCATGAACCCGGCGCAGTGCAACTACACCACCCTGGAGAAGGAGATGCTCGTGGTGGTCTATGCATTCGACAAGTTTCGGTCCTATCTGATAGGTTCAAAGACAATTGTCTACACTAACCATGCGGCCATCAAATACCTGTTCGCGAAGCAAGACGCCAAGCCCCGATTGATTAGGTGGATACTGTTGCTACAGGAATTCAACTTGGAGATCAAGGACAAAAAAGGGAGCGAGAATGTGATCGCCGATCACTTATCACGATTAGAGCCACCAGTCGAGGGGGATGACCAGCAGATGAGGATCCGAGAGACATTTCCTGATGAGCAGATCTATGCACTTTGCGATCTGCGAGAAACATACGAGTCCAAGACACCTTGGTATGCAGACTACACCAACTACCTAGTGATTGGCGTTCTTCCACCGAACTCGTCCCCTAATGCAAAGAAGAAATTCCTGCACGATGTCAGATTCTACTACTGGTAGGACCCCCACATGTAGTGTCAGTGTGCTGACGACATCATTCGTCGGTGCGTCCCCCAGTCCGAGTGGCAACAGATCTTTGAGGCTTGACATTCATCTCCTAGTGGCGGTCACCATTCAGCAAACCAGACCACATTCAAGATTCTGGCGAGTGGATTTTACTAGCCTTCTATCCATGAGGTCTGTTGTGGGTGGATTACAGGCTGTGATCATTGCCAGAGGACCGCCAACATCTCGCGGAGGGACGAGATGCCCCAGACTCCGGTGATAGAAGTCGAGATATTCAACGTCTGGGGGATCAACTTTATAAGACCTTTTCCACCATCCCGTGGGTTCTCGTATATTCTACTCACGGTGGATTCCGTATCGTGATGGGTTGAAGCAATTCCAATGACCACCAATGATTCAAAGATCGTCCTCAACTTCCCGCAAAAGCTTGTGACCAGATTTGGAACGCCAAGAGCCCTCGTAAGTGATGGGGGGTCTCATTTTTGTAACAAATTGATTGCTTCTCTTCTTGCAAGGTACAGAGTCAAGCATCGAGTTACTACCCCATATCACCCTGAAGGGAATGGTTTGACGGAGCTGTCCAACCACGAAATCAAGCAGATCTTGGAAAAGACGGTGAAGCAAAGGAGGAATTGGGCTGTGAAGCTCGATGATGCGCTTTGGCCATTGGGATGTCCCCATACCAGCTGGTTTTCGGGAAATCCTGCCACCTTCCCGTCGAGATGGAGCAATAGGGCTTGGAAAGCAATCAAGGAGCTTGGACTGGAAGTTGGCCGCTGTTGATCGAGCTATGGCACTGAATGAGCTCGAGGATTTCAGGGATGAGGCATGCGAGAACAATGTCATCTACAAGACACGTGCTAAGAGGTTCCACGAAAAGGGGATTCACACGCATGTTTTCAACTCGGATGACAAAGTTCTTTTCTTTAATTCCCACCTTCATTTCATGCCAGGCAAGCTGCAATCGAGGTGGACTAGTCCATACACCGTGGTTTGCCAATTTCCAAACGGTGTGGTAGAACTGGCCGGTCAAGATGGCACGACTTTCAAGGTTAATGGGCAGAGGTTTAAACCGTGCTACACCCCACTTCAAATTGGTGTCGTGGAGGTGTACTATTTGGACCGCCCATGAAGTACAGGTATTGTCGAGCTTGCGACATAAAACCAAACACTTGTTGGGAGTTAATCCAACAATTTACTGTTTTTCTTTCTCATTTTTTTAGTCCAGTTGAGTCAATAGGAAATAAAGTTTTTAGATTTATTTTTAGTTTTTTGATTTAATTTTTTGTCTATTCAGGTCTGCATCGATCGACGCCACTTTTTGGCCCGCATCGATCGACACTAAAGTCGCGTCGATCGACACAAAATTTCATTTATATATTTATATATAAAAAAGAAAATTAGGCCCGCGTTGATCGACGCGGAACCTGCATCGATCGACGCACGTGATTCAGAGGCATGGGTAAGTGGGTTTAAAACCCAGTTTTCTTTCAATTTTCAACACAAAAATACACACGCACGCACGACACTCTCAACCAAAACACCCCCTTCGAAAAATTTCCTCATAACTCGCCACTACAACTCAAGGTACGAATCCTAGACTCTTCCTCTTAAATTATTTTGCGCGATTTATTTGCAACTCTTGCTTGATTGTTCGATATGGATTGTAGTTCTAGTCGATGTATTCGTGGTGTGAGAGGTTGTAGTCATGGAATTCAATAAATTCGGTTCTAGCGTGTTTGGGATTATCCTATTTTGCTCATTTTTATACTTGCACATGAATTGGGTTGAAATTGTTTCGATTGAGGATGCAATATGGGAGGAATAGGTGTAAATTGATTGACGGTTAGACCAATTTTACATGGGTAGTTGCAACATGAACTTAATTGAGGAATTTTGTATTGTTGCTTGGAAAAGTTTGTGAAGTAAACCTGAAGCTATGTTGACATTTTTCCTTCTATCCCTGCAGATAACTATGACCTTCCGACCACATTTCGCCAACCTGGAAGCAGAGGAGCTGTATCAGAAATTATGTGGTCCAAAGTTTCGAGTCCGACATACTCTTTACCCTTGCACAAAGACCATGAACCTATTAGGGATTCGGGCTGATGTTGAGGCCCTACTGGAATGAGCCGGATGGGGCAATTAGATGACGAAATGGTGGGTCACGTACCCATCGCTTGTACTGGAGTTCTTCACTTCACTCCAAGTTTACGAAGTCCGAACCAACAACCATTAGCTTCCAACTTCTCAAACAAAGTTTCCAGCTCCTGAGGGATGAGTTAGATGACTTGTGGGGAGTTCCAAGAGATGGAGACGACTTCCTCCCCAAGAGTTTCAATATGGTACAGTTTTACCAGCAAATTGCGGCTGAAGCAGAATTGAATGTGCGAGAGTTCGATGCAGAAGGCATGAAAGCCTCTTCCACTGACAACCCTGTGTTCTGATATCTTCAGTGGTGCATGCGGGTGTCAATCACCGGCCGCCATGAAAGTGCAAAGGTGAGATTTGGCGAGCTCTACGCCATCTATTGCATGCTGATGGGAGAGAAATTCAATTTCGTAGCATTGATCATGGACCACTGGAGGCGGCAAGTGAAGGCCACGAAGGAGAATATTTGGAGTGGGGGATTGATCACCCCTATTGCGGAATATGTGGGAATCAACTTGGCCGACATTGAGATGCTACCAAACAGCAGGGGACTCGGCACTGCACAACTGGTGCAGATGCAGATGCTTTCAGCACGAGAGGGTGGTTGGTCATTGCGGATGTCCAATGGCCTCAACTGGACCTCACGCACGTCACAGATTATCACTTCCGTGACAGCTGGTTGATGAGCACCCCCGCCCACATGCAACTTATGGTTGGGCCCCGTGGGAGAGCTGGCCCTCCCGCCTCCATCACCGACCGCAGATTTTTCCGGATCAGCGAGCATGCACCCATGAGGAGGAGTGAGAGGAGAGGCATCAACACTGCTCTCTGATTGCCGAGCCACCGCAGGATTCACCCCCAACAGACGCTACGGGGGATGAGGCTCCCTAGGAGGAGGAGCATGACGAGAGAGCCAGTGAGATTTCAGGCTGGACCGATGGAGCCTCGTCCAGTCACTTCACGGGAGAGTCTTCCTCTTCCAGGGTGGATATGGCCATGATCTACCAGTTCATGCAGCAACAGGCTTCTGAGCACGTGGTGGAGCACACTCTGCATGCCGAGTTCCGTTAGCATGTGACCACGAGGCTGGACACCATCGACAGCCAACTGCAGCGCCTTCTCTTGGATGACCAGCCTGAGTCCGTCTACACACGCCGACGTCGAGAGCGCCAGGAGCAACGCCGGAGACTCCCTGCTTGGGCATCCACAAATGTGGAGATGGAGGACCCTCCGGAGGAGGAATGAGGTACCGTTTCTCTTTTCCTATCTAACTTTCAAACTTGTCCACTCCTTCGAGTGAAACAAGTTTGGGGGGATGAGGATGGAAAAGGGAAATGTTTTTATTGCTTTTATTATATTTTATTTACAATTTTTTTATGCATTTTAGGTTTTTAGAGATTGTTGCATGTAAGATTTTTTCACAATCATCATCCTTGTTCTTTTACTTCAATGTGAACAATTGCTCTCTGCAAGGCTTTTCACTCAAACTAGTATTTTGAATTCTTGATTTGTGGTACTAGTTCTTATCCGTAGATTCTTGAGAATTGTTCTAGGAGTTTTGAACCTAGGAAAGTCGGAACTGTTGTGATTATGTTGATTTTTGGAGAATGTGACTTGTCCTCCCTTGAATTAGAATAGTTGGTTTATGATTGAATGAAAATCTGTGTGATGATTTGTGCCTAGAAACCTAATCAGGTTATAGGGTCTAAACAAACAATCAATTATGCATGTGTAGATTAATTAACTCAAATTACTAGGTTTAATTTTCTGATATATTTAATTGATCTAGGGTTAATGATGGATCGATATATGAAATGGAGCCTAGATTCATAGTTGAAGGACTGAGAAGTGAAAATTAGACAATAGGAAGAGATAATTAATATAATTGATTTCTGTAAAAAAAAAAGGAAGAATTAATTATAGGAATTAAATCAGTTATGTTTATTGGGACTGATTAACATGTGATCTTGAGACCGAGAGGAGATAGTCACATGTTAGTAATCTAGGTTTTAATTGTTAAAAAAGGAATTAACTCCAATTTAATTTGATTTCCACCTTGGTAGAGTTGATTATCTTCTGCATGTATCTGAATTGGATGTTTACCCTAGAATCTGTGCTATTTAATTATTGATTTAAAACCCTTTAAATTCTTGTTTTGTAATCTTTAATTTTCAAAATCCAAAACCCTGATTTTAAGTTACTCAAACAATGAAGTTGAAAACTATAATTAGTACATAGAATAATTTTGATATTTCCACGTGGGTTCGACACTCGAGTTAAAAATTTATTCGCCATCTGCTATAGTTCATCTGCAATTTTAGCAGTGATTAGTAACCCTAAATCCATCGCATTAAATTCATTGGAGCATGCTACGATTTATTATTATCGAATGATAATTATTTTGACATCCATGAACGGTCCTGGTTAACAGATCTATGATTTGGTTCATTAATCCCTACAATTATTTGATCCTTTATTTGTTTCAGATATATCTATGTCTAATGTCATCAACATTCTTGCACAAAATCCTTTAACCGGTCCCAACTTTCTAGAATGGAAGTGCAATCTCAAATCATTCTGATTGCAGGAGAACATATGTTCGTTCTGCAAATGGTTTGTTCTGCAGCACCCACTATTGATTCTAAGGAGGTAGACTTGTACAATAAATGGCAGAAGTCAAATAATGTAGTCAAGTGCTATATGACGACCACTATTTCAAAAGTCTTACATCAGCAGCATCAACACCATAGGGATGCCTATGATATAATGACGAGTCTAGAGGCTACCTATGGGGAAATTGATAGAGTTGTCAGATTCTATCTCATGAGGGAAATCATGAGTAAGAAGATGACTGATGGTAGCTCACTGAGAGAGCACGTTGTCTCCATGAATCATCTCATCGATGAGCTAACTGTGCACGGTGGAGGTATCAATGTTGAGGCTAAAGTCGATATAATACTGAACTCTCTTCCAAAGTCCTTTAAGAGTTTCAGATTGAATGTCGTCATGAACAAAAAAGAGTATACTCTTAATGAGTTGCTGAGTGACTTGATGGCGACGGAATCAGTCATGAATCCTCAGAAGGTTGCTTTAGCCACTTCTGGTAATCACTCTGCTCCATCGAAAGGTGTGAAGTAGAAAAGAGGGATTAAGAAGAAGGCTTGGAAGGCAACAACAAGGATATGGATGTTGATAAAAAGCCTCGAGTTGCTACTGCTATGGAAAAATGCTTCAGATATGGAGGAAAAGGTCACTCGAAGAAATATTGCCAGGCCAAAAGGCTAGACAAGGAACGCCATTTGCATGTATAGCGGTAGCATGATTAGAGTCTGTCTTTACTCTTTTATAAGTGGTAGACACTGACTTGATAACCATGTTTGTTATACTTTGCAGGGACCGTGCCAAAAAGGCTGCTGAGTGATGGCAGCATATACCACCTCCATGGAAGAAACAACGTGGTTCCAACGCAGTTCTTATGGAGGATTTCTTTTATTATTTATGACTATAATTATTTTGAGAGATGTTTTGCCAGATTTTTTGGCAGTTTTTATATTAGTACTTTCCAGTTGTGTTAAGATGGATATTCAGTTATTTATGATGGATCTTTCATTTTCTCTCATTGATAATAATGTTGTTATCAGTCATAGAACATTGATTAACTCTCTCTATGTCATTAACTGGCATCATAAATCTTCTATGAATTTTCCATGTAATTCATCTAATATCTAGAAAAGTGAAAGTTTTCTTCTTCTAATTCGGATATTACATATCTCTGACACTAGAGACTTGGACACATCAGCTTGAAGCGGATTCAACGACTTGTAGATGACTGTACATTGGACTCAATCTGTGATAAGCTCATTATTTTACTCGCTTATCTATATTATTTTCTACTATTTTATGTAGTTTTATTGATTTTATATATATATTCTATGCATGAGTCTATATTAGGTGTTATTATGCGTACTTAGTTGTGTTTCCACAGGTTATAGGCTTAAATTCACTTGAAAACCGTTCCGAAAGCAGTGACGTGTAAGAGTAGCAGCAAATAGTTCTTCCGCAAGTGGAATTCGGGCTATTGGCACATGGCAATGGATGATGCTTTGAGTTAGCTCTCCAACACAACTGGAATCGGGTCAATCGGAGTTCGGGAGAGGAAGTTATGGCCAAAACCGTGAGACTGCACAGAAGGGGCGAGAGACCACGTCGATCAACGCCAATCAGCATCGATCGATGCTGAAGAGATGGCCACATCGATCGATGCCAATCAGCCACGATCGACGCGAGCGAGTCTGCTGGAGCGGAAATCTGATGAAAATTGGATTTATTCATATCTTTAGCCCTAGATTTGATAGGATACATATCCACCCCTATAAATAGCCTACTAAATTCAATTTTTCAGTACTAATCATCATATTATTCAGTTTTTAGAGTTTGGAGACTTGGGAAACACGAAACCCTTTTATTTTCTTGTTAGTTCTTTATGTTTATGCAATTTAATATGTTTTCTTTTGGATTTCTATCTGCAATGAGTGGCTAGAAACCCTAGCGGGTTCTAGGGGTTGATATTATTATTGATGCATGTTAGGATTAATTAATTAGGTTAATGATTCCTGTGTTTATTTCATAATTCTAGATTAATTCAAGGACCGAGAGGTGACAATTAATTTAGATGTCTAGCTATTGATAGAAGGACCGAGAGGTGAATATTAATAGTGAGAATAGGAATGCATGATACAATCTACACTATCCAAACAGATGTACTAGACTGTAGGAATTGAACTGATTTGCTTATCGGATTGACTAATTTGGTGTACTTTGAGACCGAGCGGGGATAGTCACTAATTAGTAATCTAGGTTATATTTTCCAAACAAGGAAATATAGCATTGTTGCAGTATTCCACCTGTTAAATTAATTGATTCCTACATGTTATCCATAATAAGAAGTCTTCCCTAGAATCTGTGTTCTTTTAAATTTGCTTTCAAAACATCTTTAATTTTCTGCATTGTTTTCTTTACTTTTATAAAACCAAAACCTATTTTGAATTCCTCAAACAATGAATCTTAAGATCATAGCAAGTACATAGGATAATTTCCCCACACAATTCCCCTGGATCGATGACCTTAGGGTTTACAAATTTATTTGCCACTGTTATTATAATTAATCTGTTAGAAATAGCAGTGATCAAATTGGCGTTGTTACCGGGGAATTGTTAGATTTTATCTTGTTACTAGTTCATTCTAGGATTTGCTGGATTGAGTTTTATTTTTTTTGTATGTGTGCGTGCGTGAGTTTTCGAGTCTGTGTCTCGCGTCGATCGACGCCACCTTGCGTCGATCGACGTCAATCGACGGACACCTTACGTCGATCAATGCCGACCACTTTCTTGCATTGTTCGACGTGACATTCACGTCGATTGACGCCGACTGATATTTACCTATTTTCTGTGCAGGTGCATGAACACGTGAGCCAAAGGAAAAACACTCGAGGCCTTTGTCACTGAAATTGAAGCAACCTGCAGGAAAATCAAAAAGAAAGGAAAAGAAAAACAGCGAGAGATGGCTGAGAATCCTGACGCACCTCTGTAAAACATGACTCTAGAGGAGCAGAGGCAATTTGTGAATGAAGTACAGCAGCTGAGAGCACAACTGCTAGCAGCCCAGGCTACTCAGGCGGAACAAGCTGCAAGACTGGCAGAGTTGAACAATAGGCAAGTTGTGATCCCGCAAAGATCCATCTTGGATCGATTTCTTCCACAGCAAGCGGAGGCCGGATTCAGAGTTGGCATCGATGCGAACAACTTTGAGCTGCGCACGAGCCTTATTTAGATGGTGCAGCAAAACCAGTTTGGGGGGAGAGCTGTAGAAGATCCATATACCCACCTCAACCAATTCATTGAGGTGTGTAACACCGTGAAGCAGAACGGAGTAACCCGAGATGTAATTAGAATGAGACTGTTCTCGTTCTCACTCAGAGACGAGGCATGATCTTGGTTTGCTGGACTGGATAAGAGTCAGATCGGGACATGGGAGGAGCTTCGAGCAGAGTTCCTTACCAACTACTTCCTACCGAGCCTGCTGCTGAAGAGGAAAGCTACCATTACTACTTTCAAGCAGATGTATGATGAGTCACTCTACGAGGCCTGGAAGAGATACAAAGAGCTTATCTGACTCTGTCCTGGACATGGTATCGATCTGGAGATGCAAGTGTGCCATTTCTATGAGGGTTTGAATCCTCACATGAAGGATTTGGTTGATGCATCAGCTGGTGGTATATTGATGAAGAAGAGTGGTGCAGAAAGCATGAGGTTGCTGGCATTCATGGCGTTGAATAGCCACCAATGGCCAACTGAGAGACAGATTCCGGTCAAAGCTGTGGAAGCCAAGCCAGAAATTGATGTGGTTGCTGAGGTGAAAAAGCTCCGAGAAGAGATTGAAAAATTGAGCACAACACAAGCTGCAGCTGTTGAAGAGCCCAGCATGGCTATTGTTCCGGTGGAAGCCGACTACATCAATCGGGGTGCAAGCAGTTCATCTGGAACAGCTGGGACGGAGGTGAACTACATTGGCGGTGGTTATCACAATAACTACCGAGGCAATCAAGGGTATCATTACAACCATGGGCAATATCACCATGGTTTTTCTTATTCTAACCCTTCTGCTGCAGAACACCCTCCGCCTGGTTTTGCTGTAGGTACTGGAGGAGAGATCGTGGAAAGGAAGAAATCCGTGCTAGAGGAGATGCTCGAGAAATTCATCAAGATCTCGGATAACCGGTTTGGGAAAGTAGAAACAAAAGTGAATGGGATGGCCGACCACATACAGCTGATGACAAAACACCTTCAGATGATGGACACGCAATTGAGCCAGATTGCCACCACACTCGGCAACCAACACAAGCCTGGAAACTTCTGAGCACAACGAAGGTGAACCCAAAGGCCCAAAAAGACTGCAAAGCCGTTACTCTGAGGTCTGGGACGAGCTACAAGGGTCCCGAGATAGCTGTAGACAATTCTGGAGGCGAAAAGGAGCAAAACTGTACAGGAGACGAATCCACGTTGATCGATGCAGAAGACAGAAGCCCGTCGATCGACGCTACCCTACGTCGATCAACGCCGAAGTCTGTTCCAGACATGAAGCAGAAGCAGTCTGAAAATCAACCCCCTCCTTTGCTTTTCCCACAGCGGTTCGCGAAGCTGAAAGAGGACAAGAAGTTCTCCAGATTTGTGGAAAATCTAAAGAAGGTCAGTATCAACATCCCGCTGATCGAAGCACTGAAAGAGATCCTGGGGTACATGAAGTACCTCCGGAAACTGATGAGTGGAAAGAAGCAGTTCGTGGAGAACGAGACGGTGAAGATCCACGAGCAGTGCAGCCTGCTACTTCAAAAGCAGGTGCCCATCAAGAGAAGCAACCCTAGATGCTTCTCTATTCCGGTTGAGATTGGGGGACACACATTCGAGAGAGTACTATGTGATACTGGGGCCAGTATCAACCTGATGTCGTACTCCATCTACAAGCGTCTCAACATTGGAGAGATGAGGCCCACAACGATCACCCTGCAGATGGCGGACATCTCTGTGTCCCGCCCGAAAGGTATACTAGAGGACGTGCTCATTCGTGTGGGCGATCTCATTTTTCCTGCAGATTTTGTGGTGCACGAGATGAAGGAGGACAAGAACATGCCCATGATCTTGGGGTGCGAGTTTCTCGACACTAGCGCCACTCTCATTGACTGTCGAGGTGACAAGATCACACTCCGGGCGAACGATGAAAAGATCACCTTTGTGATCGACAAGAGCAAGAAGAAAGTGGAGTGCAATCGAATCTCCACTACTGACGAAGGAGATGAATCTGAAGAGGAAGAAGCAGCTGCCATCGAATGGGAGCGAGGAAACGGAGGGGTGAATCTGTCAACTATGCCACCTTGTTTTGAGCTCACCACCATTATCAAGGATCGAAAGGTTTACATGGTGGATTCCAAAGGTCGGCAAGTCTGGACTCGACCTCCCTGGCGCTGATTTGAGGTATCATCGAGCTGCAACGTTAAATCAAGCACTTGTTGGGTGGTAACCCAACCTTTTCCGTAATTTCTTTTCAATTTTCATTTTTTTATTATTATTTCGAATTTCTTTTATTTTTGCGTGAACAACTATTTTGCAAAAAAAAAAAATTTGTGATCGGCTCGACATCGATCGACGCAGCCTGGCGTCGATCGACGCCGAGCAGCCTGGCGTGATACACTTCGATCCTCAACAAGATCGGCAAGAAGGCTTCACGTCAATCAACGCGAAGTGCCAGCTGCAACAATTTACGCCGCGCAATGTTCGAAGACTCCGGGGGATAAAAAGTTGATGTCTGAGATCAACTACCAGGCATCATTCCCTCTTTTGTCTGATTTTCAAACTTATTCCACTCTTCGAGTTGGAAATAAGTTTGGGGGGATGTGGACAAGAGATGGAACGTTCTATCTTTTATTTATTTTGCTTTCCGTATTTTAATGTTTGCCTTAATTTTTAAATTTTATTCTATTTTGTGGGGAAAATTTTTGAGTTTTGATATTACCCGAATAAGATTGTGAGACTAGAATCGGTTGAGGGTTGAGTTTGAATTGATTGTGATTGTGGTTAGATGCCTATGAATGTAGAATACCGCATGATAAGATTTATTTTGACACTTATGCTTGCATGATGATTGAGCTGATTTGAAATTGACTGTGGAAGAAAAATTTTGAACCCTTGTGTGAGAATTTTGAGCCTTTATTTCGTTTGATGTGAGATTCACATGTGTGTTTTTATTTCTCTAGAACTTGCCTATTTTCTGTGTTGAGACTGCATGCACGAGTTTAGGAAATGATCTTAGGCCATCTTTGATAGCCCAATTCCCTAAACACTGTCCCTTCACATTAAATTTTCCCTAGTTAGCCACTTTTGAGCCTATACAAAATTTTTCTTTCCTTGCCTATGAGATTAAGAAGAAGTATTGGTTTCGCTCATGTCTTGAGTTGTGGTGTATGGGGTGGAATGATTGTGAGATGGAGATAAGAAAATACAAATTAGTGGTGAAAAGATGTGTGAAAAAGAAGCTCAAAGAAATAATTAGAATTCTCATAAGCTCTCTGAAGAGATAAGAATACAAAAATTATGTAAAGAACATAAGAGATTCAAAATGAGCTAGAAAAAAAAGTTGTGTATTTGTTGATATATTTGAGGAGATGAGGTGGATGATGAATAGAAGGTGGTTTGAATTGATTGAGGAAGTACAACTTGATTGATTTTAGTCACTTGGCCAAATTTTCCCTACCTTTCACAAAAAGCCTACATTACAACCTAATGAAAGTCCTTTTTCATTCTAGACTTGTGTACACATTCTAGCAGTGGAGATATTAGATAATTTGCAAGCCTATGGTAGAAATTTCTTCGTACATGTTGTTGAGTGCTTTCATCTATACCTTAAACACTTGAGAGTTGAGCGATACACTTCTTGTGAGTTCTTCCACTATTGATGAATTTTCTGTCTCTTTCAAATTGCTTGTGTGTAGTGGATTTTTGACCATTGACTGTGATGAATCTTGTGAGGCATTGCACTTTAATCGCATGATCTTTTGATTTCTTTCTTGCCTATTGATTGAGGACAATCAAATGTTCAAGTTTGGGGGGTTGATAAGCTCATTATTTTACTCGCTTATCTATATTATTTTCTACTATTTTATGTAGTTTTATTGATTTTATATATATATATATATTCTATGCATGAGTCTATATTAGGTGGTATTATGCGTACTTTGGTGTGTTTCCACAGGTTATAGGCTAAAATTCACTTGAAACCGTTCCGAAAGCAGTGATGTGTAAGAGTAGCAGTGAATAGTTCTTCCACAAGTGGAATTCGGGCTATTGGCACATGGCAATGGATGATGATTTGAGTTAGCCTACTAAATTTGATATTTCAGTACCAATCATCATATTATTCAGTTTTTAGAGTTTGGAGACTTGGGAAACACGAAACCCTTTTATTTTCTTGTAAGTTCTTTATGTTTATGCAATTTAATATGTTTTCTTTTGGATTTCTATCTGCGATGAGTGGCTAGAAACCCTAGCGGGTTCTAGGGGTTGATATTATTATGGATGGATGTTAGGATTAATTAATTAGGTTCATGATTCCTGTGTTTATTTCATAATTCTAGATTAATTCAAGGACCGAGAGGTGACGATTAATTTAGATGTCTAGCTATTGATAGAAGGACCGAGAAGTGAATATTAATAGTGGGAATAGGAATGCGTGATACAATCTACACTATCCAAACAGATGTACTAGACTGTTGGAATTGAACTGATTTGCTTATCGGATTGACTAATTTGGTGTACTTTGAGACCGAGCGGAGATAGTCACTAATTAGTAATCTAGGTTATATTTGCCAAACAAGGAAATATAGCATTATTGCAGTATTCCACCTGTTAAATTAATTGATTCCTACATGTTATCCATAATAAGAAGTCTTCCCTAGAATCTGTGTTCTTTAAAATTTGCTTTCAAAACATCTTAAATTTTCTGCATTGTTTTCTTTACTTTTATAAAACCAAAACCTATTTTGAATTCCTCAAACAATGAATCTTAGGATCATAGCTAGTACATAGGATAATTTCCCCACACAATTCCCCTCGATCGATAACTTTAGGGTTTATAATTTGCCGCTGTTATTATAATTAATCTGTTAGAAATAGCAGTGATCAATCTGGCCTACACCTTATGAGTCTGCAAATCCTATATCGAGGAAATTATGTCATTTAGGCCTTTTAAGGCTAGTCAAGCTTGAGAATAAGATGTGTTGGAATTGATCCATTCTGACTTGTGTGGACCTGTGTCCACGCAGGCTCGTGAAGGTTTTGAGAACTTTGTTACTTTCATTGACGATTGCTCTAGGTATGGATAGGTTTACCTTCTTCGCTTAAAGTTTGAACGCTTTGAGAAATTTAAAGAGTTCAAGACAGAGGTAGAAAATAAGGTCGGGAAAATATAAAGTCACTACGATCAGATTGCGGTGATGAGTTCTTCAGAAACAAGTTCCTGCAATACTTGGCAGATAATGGGATTATATCCCAATGAACCTTACCAGGTACTCCTCAGCAGGACTGTGTGGCTGAAAGAAAAAATATGATTCTTTTGGAAATGGTAGGATCGATGATGAGTTATGCAAGCTTATGATATGATCCTCGCTGGGAAGGTTTATATCGTAACCTAGGAACTCGACTAAAATGACCCGGACACGATGTGGAAGCCAACTAAAAACTTCATACAATGGGGGAATACCCAACACCATTGAAGTCGACCCATAGTGATGTGGGGATTTCATTGTCGTAAATTGAATCACTTAATCAATGCGAAACCGGATCGTTCATGGATGTCAAAATAATTTCCATTGATAAAACCTTAGCATGCTCCAATGCATTTAATGCTATGGATAATAGGATTACATTAAATCCATAGGGTCTGAAACGATATGTGCTTGAAACCCAATCTTTAAATTCCACCACGCGATTTGATTAAATCTGGGGAATAAGAAATTAGTATAGAACCCTAATTCAAAGATTAAATCAATACAAATCAGAAGAGAATAAGAAAAGACTTGTTCTCTAGATTAGATCTTCAGATCTGTATCCCAATTATGTTCAATCCTGTTGCTGGTGAGGATTCCATAGGACTGTGATTGTGCAGGACAGAGTTGAAATCCTTCTCCTCCCTCTACACACTGGCCCTTCCCTCTCTCTCTCTCTCTCTAGGTTTTCTGTATTTTTAACTTATATAATTTGAGAGAGAGTGACTGCTATTTATAGACCTAGGATTAAATCCCTAGTGGGCTTAAGGGCTCCTTCAGCATATTATTTGGGCCAAATCTGGGACCTAATGCAAATAATAAAGTGAGCCTATGTATTGATTAATTCGCATGTCCAAAACCCAGAAGATAATTAATTAATTAATATTAATTCTTTTCCACCACAAAATTAATACAGACTTACCCCTCTATTACCACGTTATGAGAATAGGCTGCATTTACTTGAGAATCCCCTTATGTAAAGTTATTGGACATTCATTAATTAATTGGAGCTTCTAACAAGATTCACACAATGAATTAATTTTTTATTTTCTTGAGCAGTACCATTAAAACCTTATTACTCGTGCTTGAACTTAATCAGCATGCAGGACTTTAGCACGATGAACATTATTAAACTCCTCAGGGAATGTCCCCAACCTATTATTCGTATATGGTAACCTAACTCAAGTCTCAGACCGTACTACACAAATTGTTGCTACCCAAGATGTGGCTATACAGGCACATTACTCAAGCTCTCCACCATGGTAAGTAAAAGCAACAGTTAGCCGGTGCATACTCCTGAACTTTTGTTAGGGTTTGGACTCAATCAAGAGACGAGATCTTGTATTCTCTGATGTCAGACAATAGAATACATCTCACTGTGGTCCCATCAATATGCAACCGCACGTACCAGTGATGACACTAAAATTGATTGCTCAAATCTAATGTTTATCAAGTAATAAAACCAATCCAAGGAACTCTCGCTTCGCCCTAAGGAATACTATCTAATTGTGTGGACTCTTATAGCTAGGAACGTATAAATCGTTGAGTTTGGTTCTAATATCCTAAACTTGAATTCAAACTAACTAAAACAACATTAAAAGCAATTAACACACTCATCATTCAATTATCAATACTTTCAAGCAATTCTTCAATTTCTTAAACAACTTGGTAGAACAAGACTCACAAATACTCAAGAGAGAGATAGAATGGATGTTGAAAAGAATGTTGATGTGCTCTAATTAGGTCGAACATAGATGCAAACTCAATTTAATCCCTAAATGGATGGACTATTACCCTATACTAGCCAATCCCCTATCACGGCGAATTGACCGTAGATGATATTAAAAACCTCAAACAACTACGTTATTGGTTTCTAACTCACTCCCTATGGCACGCAAATCAACATCCTATGCCCTTCCTTCGCACAAGGATTGGATCGAGGAACACAAGAATACATGCTACTCACGACGATCCTATCCCCGTATTGGCTGCAGTGTCCACGTCAATTATCACGTAAGTTAGCTCCTACCTACACCTAGGTGAATAGGAATAAGATCTAGCATGATTCAATCTGATAGAGGGAGGTAAACATGCATAATTCAACCTAATTATGACACATCTTTATTCAATTCAACATTCAATAGAAATTTAGAACGACATACCCTTCATTTTGATATTGAAAGCAAATCATTACAAATGATAGGTCTAGATAGATTTCTTCCCCTATTGAGTATCTCGGTCTTGATCTACCCTTGAAAACATCAATTCTTCACCAAAGAATGTTGATTGAGCTCCTTGGCACCTTGGGTGAGGTTTGGGAGGAGATGGAAGTTGGAATCGAATAGAGAATCTAAGTGTATTTTATGTAGATTTGACCAAAAATTCTAATTAAATCCGATTTTCCCCCTTTTATAATGAGCTAGCAGAGCCTCGGATCGCCCGTGACGTAGTGAGATCGCCTGAGATGTCCAGAAATAGAGAAACCCTTGCTCTGCCTGACATGGATCGACCGAGAAGGGAAATGATCGATCGAAATCTACCTCTGAAATGGCAGATCGGTTGAGCACTGCTCAGATCACCCGGAATCTGCTTCTGAAGTGCCAGGATCGATGGGTCTCTGCAGTATCGACCGAGAATCTTCTCTGGAATGCCCAAATCGACCGGTCTCTGCTGGATCGGGCAATTCTCCTCCAAAACCAAGCCAAAAATGCTGAATAATGCTCAAAACCTAACCTACACCATCCAAAACACACAAAACACGAAAACACAACAAAAAGAAGACAAAAACATATGATATGAGAGTAAAATGAACACAAATACGCATGCACAAACATCGAAATAACGGTCATTTTACGCACATATCATAATCCCCCGAACTTGAACCTTTGATTCTCCTCAATCAAAACTAAGTAGAGCAATCATTCGAACTCGTGCAATACCTCATAGCTCATCTTGATTATCTTAGTATGTCCTAGTAAAACGAGATTATCACATAACTTTGTGACATGGTTAATGTTAAGGACTCAAACCACTCGTCAAATATGGATAAAAGAAATGAAATCACTCGCTCACATGTTTAGGGACGACGAGAGTCACTCAATCACAAGATATCGAGCTCAATTTCCATAGGCTTGCATCCATTCTCACCACTATATTACAATGAGTTAGCTCCTAGAATCAAGAAGGTCTTTGCTTTGGTTATAACGTGGCTAACTAATAGATAGGTGGTTTTGGGCCAAAGTAAGAAAATTCCTCAATTTCCCTAGAACCCTCCTAAAATGTTATCATCAACCACAAAACCCGAGGTTTATTCAATTCTCAAATCTTTCTTTCTTTTTTCTTTCCTCATTTTTTTTCTTTTTCTCTATCTTTTTCTTTTTTTTTTCATTGGCACCTTCCTTCATTTTTTCATGTGGGTGTCTTCTTCTTCTTTTTTTTTTTTTTTTCTTTTCATTGGCACCTTCCTTCTTTTTTTGTCATATGGGTGCCTATTTTCTAGGATTAACATCAATCCTCTTTATTTCTTACCTTTCATGCCTCATCAATTGCAATAACCAATAACAAAGAATTCCCAACCCAACTCACATCACTGTATTCACCCTCATTCTCTTTCCCCCCAAACTTTGTCCTAATAATATCAAAGAAATTTCTCCAAATGAGCTCAATCATGGGGATCAAAGATATGAAAGGTAAATAATAATCAAAGTGAACACCTTATACTCTCGATGTGTAAGGTAGGACTAGAAATCGACGGCTTAATATCATTTTCTAGTCACATACTCATGCTAATAGATCGAGAATAGATGCAAGTTCTATATCTTTTGCTCTCAATCTCGCCTCTCTCAAACAAAATAGATATGACAATATCATAGCTCAAAACTCAAAGCTTTTTGTCAAGTCCTATACATTAACCAAACACAAAACTTCGGCAAAGCAAAAGTTAAACTTAGACATGCTTCGATAATAAGATTCCTCCCTATCATAAGTTAAGGTAAAATTCAAACATCACCAAGTAAATCATGGTCCAATCTCAAGCCAAGTTTTGGGTTCATCACACACATACAAGAACACAACATAGAAAGAAGTCATTCATACCAACTCATTAATACTTCCAACCAACATCAAAATCAAAATCATACAAACCATGCATCCATATCCAATCCAAACCCAAAAGTAGATCAAATCATCATAATACAACCATATCGAATTACTCAAATGTTAGGGTAAAAATCATCCAAACAAACTAAACTAAACTAAGTGTAGGATAAGATAGAGGAGGAGATGATAGAATAAACCAAGGCACCGGCTACCGCCACATCCCCCCAAACTTAGTCAACTGAGACTAAGTTTGTAAAAACGGTAGACGGTGCAACATCACTCCTCACGCTCCTGTGGTGAGCGGTCACGGCGGTGGCGAATGTATGGTATCGAAACTTGGTGCAGCAGCTCATGCACATCCCCTCACTTCATCCAATTGCCGATCGAGGCCAGTAAAACGGGTAGCAAACGCGGCCTGGTCAGCAGCATATCCCGTCTAAAAGGAGGAAAAACCATCCTGCAAGGCGCCCATCCGAGCATCCAAACCCTGCATAGACATGGACAAAGATGCAACAAAATCAGCGGTATGCTGCATCATCGAAACAAACTGCTGCCGCCAATCCTCTAAGGTGGGTGTGGTTGACTACTCGATCCTGCTCTAATACCGGCCTGCTGGTCCTCGGGTAAATGACTAAGAATAGTAAAATACCCCTCTTAGGACAAAATGCCCACAACATCCTTGTGCTCCTCAGTATCCAACAACCAATTGGATTTATCCTCCAAATCTGAGATAGTGGTGTAATCAACATGCGGCAAGTCCATCGCAAATCTTCCAAATCTGTAATAAGTATCACCACGCCTCCTTGGGACCAAGAATTTACCTGCCACAAGTGATGCAGTATCCAAAAACAGAGCAGGAGCAGATGCCCCAGACAATTGAATATCCAAAGCAGCCAAAATGGGAGTAATCATACCGCCACTAATAGTAGGGGCTTTAGAATTCCACAACCTACTCCATCCATCCATAAGCATAGCCCCCATAGAAAATTTTCTCCCATTCACCAAAGCATGAAGCATGTATAGTTTCGACAAAATCACATTACTATACTCGTACCTACTGCACACTGATCCACCCACCAATTTATGAATATGTCTAAAAATAGGATTCCTAATGGCGGAAGCTCAACAAGAGTTAATGTTAAATGTCTGTTCAAATGTTAAACCAGTAATTGACTCCCAGAAAGCAGCAAGATTGAGTCCTTCCAGCACAAATTCAGATTTCTCATCACATTCAAAGAGTTGGTCAACTTCATGCCTTTGAAGAAAGTATTCCTTTCCTTTAAGCTTTAATTTCATCGACAGAGGAACACTATTCGGACCCTTCAAGATAGTTACAGAGGCCAAATACTCTTTTGTTAATTCCATGTAGGCCGGCCACCGTGCGGTGAGCAACGTCGTCCATCAAATGCCTTTGAGAAGGCTCCAGACAACACTCTTCAGCCTAAGTGTCCTCAACGTCTCCTTGCATGGATATTTGGTGCCCATAATTTGCCTATCCATCAAACTCTTGTATCTTGCAAATTCTTCATCATCAAACCCCTTTGGTTGCCCAATTGAAGTAGAAGAGCTTCTCTTTGCTTTCTTGCTAGCCATGAGAAAAATCAAGGAGTGAGAACTTGCCAATTCAGAGAAAGAAAGCACAAGAAAGGATTTTAACGGAAAAATCTCGACAGGAATGGAGATGGGGCGAAATGAGCCCTAGATTTGTATTCAAAATTGAACAGGGATCGGCCGATCCAAGGGTGGATCGACCGATCCGCAGCTTTGTCTGCCCGATCCAGATCGACCGAGCCTGTATCCGCTCGGTTGATCTTCCCCTCTGCCCGCAAAAATTTTGAATCTCTATCTTTCTCGGCCGATCCCACAGCAGCAAAGGTTGGGATCGGCCGATCCTCCACGAGTCGGGGCGATCTGAAATAGTCTAGGTCTGAAATTTCCTCTATTTTGCCATTTCCAAGCATCATTTCTTCAGTTCTTAAACTCCACATCAGTTAAACACCTTCCAAAATCTAAATTTCTCATCACAAAAACATGTAATTCCCGCAAAATCATCCACACATCAAGTATCCTATATCCATTATTAATAGAGCAACAAAACCAATGAAACTAAACAACCTAAATAATTATTCCAACAATCAACATAACCAAAGCAAATAAACATTGGGTTTCCTCCCAACAAGCGCTTCTTTATAGTCAATAGCTTGACTTCTTACCTTGAGTTTTGTCAATCATGATCAAAAGGAGAGGATCCGGAACTCATACCTTGCTCAAGTACCCAATGCTCGTCCGAGAAGAACAACTTTTGCCTTGCACTCCGAGGTGGCTCCTCATCCACTCTAGCCTTCTTTGTTCTTCCTCTTTCGTGCTCTACATAATCCCCCGGATCGTCGTACTCCTTATTCAACATGTCCATTGATAAGTTCATTATTTCACTCACTTATCTATATTATTTTTCTACTATTTTATGTAGTTTTATTGATTTTATATTTATATTTTATGCATGAGTCAATATTAGGTGGTGTTAGGCGTATTTTGATGTTTATGCAGGTTTTAGGCCCAAATTCACGAGAAAACCGTTCTGAAAGCAGTGACGTGTAAGAGTAGCAGTGAAGAGTTCTTCCACAAGAGGAATTTGGGCTATTGGCGCATGTTAATGGATGAATCTTTGAGTTAGCACTCCAACGAAATTGGAATCGGGTCAATCGGAGTTCGGGAGAGGAAGTTATGGCCAAAACCGTGAGACCGCGCAGAAGGGGGCGAGCCTGATTTTGCCACGTCGATCGACGGGGATGCCGCGTCGATCGACGCGGACCTGCTGGCGCGGGAAATTGGCTGAATTCGAGTTTTTTCATATCTTTAGCCCTAGATTTGATATGATACACCTCCACCTCTATATATATCCTTGTAATTTCAATTTTTAGGTATGCTTCATCCTAGATTTCAGATTTTGAGAGATTTCCAAAAGTTTTTAGAGTTTATGTTTGAAGACAGAATTTTGTGGGAAGGCATTCAGATCCAAGTTTTTATGCAATTCAGGTTTTATTCTTCTATGATGAATATTATTCCGAATATGTGTAACTAATCTCTTCCTCAGATTCTAGGGTTTTGAATTATCATTGTATGCATGTTTGATTAATTGAATTATTTTCCCTTTCCCTTCGTAGTTTGTGAAATCTGAGTTTATTCATAATCCTGAGTTTGCTGGCCACATCTTAGGATTAATTAGTTGATTACTTGAGACGTAACTGTAATAGTTTTCAATGGAAAGAGATTTTCACAATATAATCTGATTTCTTGTCGTAACTGAAGGAGATTGATTGTAGGGATAAATCTGTAGATCTTTTGGAGTTAATTAATTTATCTTGAGACCGAGAGGAGATAGGTAATTAATTAATCTACTTCATGAATTTTCCAACAAAGAAGTTCATAATACTTTTCTGATGTTTCACTACGAAGAGGAATTAAATTGGGAATCAATCAATTCGTTCATCCATGTCATACTTGATAAGTAGATATTCCTAGAATCTGTATTTCTCCTAATCGTTTTTATCCAAAGTATTTTAATTTCCTGTTTACTTTTTATTCGTAAGTATTACGATTTTCAAAACAACAAAACCCAAAAATTTTATTTTCCTAACCAGTATTTTGAGAACTCTTAATTTAGTACTTGAGGTTTTTCGTTGCTTCATTCCCTGTGGGATCGATAATTTTATTTGCCGCTATATTATTAGCTTTGCTAAGTCGCTTGTTAAATAATTTAGCGATCAAATTTTGGCGCCATTGCCGGGGAGTGAACAAAATTAATCTTACTATTAAATCTGTGATTAAAATACTGATTTAGGCTGTAATTTTCGTATTTCCCTTTAATTTCTCGTATTTTCATAAATCATGTCGATCGACGCTATATCTCGTCGATCAACGCAGTATTTTCTTCCCCGTCGATCGACACTTATTTGTTTTCAGATTTTCAGTTTTGCGTATTTCAGTTCGTTCCGTTTATTTTCAGTCTTACTTTACTGCCTTCTTTGCTGTACAGGTAGTGCATGAGTACGCGAGCCAGAGGAAAGGACCCGCTATACTATCACCCGGATATTGAAGCCACTTGCAGAAAGATCCGAAAGAATAAGCGTACTCAGGAAAGCTCGAGTAATCAAGCGATGGACGATAACGTACAACCGCCAATTGTTCAACCACCTCCACCAATGCTAACTACGGAGGAGCAGGCTGTGCTTCTCCAAGAAGTCCAAGCTATGAGGGTGCAAATCCAACAGTACAATTTGGAAAGAGACCTCGAGAAGAACAATCCAAATGGAAGGGATGTTCGCCGCAACACACTATTTGAGGACAATCCCGACAATGAAGAGGATGACAACCAGGATCCGCCAGGGGAATCTGACGATGAGGAAGAAGAGGAGGCCATGCAAAACCGGTATAAACCTTGGTTCAGGGAGACAGACTTCAGGATTGGCATCAATGCCAACAATTTTGAGCTGAAGACCGGATTGGTGTAGATGGTGCAACAAAATCGATTCGGAGGAGGGCTACCGATGATCCTTATGCACATCTGGATAAGTTCCTTATGCTTTGCAACACTGTCAAGATCGGAGGAGTCAGCAAGAGTGCCATCCGAATGCGTCTGTTCGCATTCTCTCTGAGGGATAAGGCACAATCATGGTTCACTGCACTGGATAAGGAAAGTATAAGCACATGGACTGAATTGAGGAATGAATTCCTGGAAAACTTCTTCCCTCCAAACGTCATCAGGCAGCGAAGAAAAGAAATCATCAGGTTCGCTTAACGACCCGATGAAAGCTTCAGTGAGACGTGGGATCGATTCAAAGAACTGCTGAGATAATGCCCCGGACATGGTTTTCTGCCAGGAGAACAGGCAGATGCATTTTACGAAGGACTCAATGAGAAGACCATCAAGTTGGTGGACACCACACTGGGAGACACCATCATGACGAAAAGCGGAAAGAAGGCCATGAAATTTTTCCAAAAGATGGCCAACAACACTCAACGATGGTCCTCTAGTCGAGCTCAGCCTGTGATGGCGGCCGAGAAAGTGGTGGAGAAAGTTGCCGAACAACCTGATTTGGCAACCGAGTTGAAAAAGCTAAGGGAAGACTTCGCTGCACTGAAGCAGGAGAAAGCAGTTGCTGCAGTAGAGCCAGTGCAAGCTCCGCCTGAGGGGGATTGTGCCGCTCTAAATTTCATGCAAATGGGTGGTTACCAAAACAACTACCGTGGAGGATATCAGCATCACAACCATCCCTACACTTATAATCACGCGAGGAACCATCCTGGATTTTCCTACGCAAACCCCCAAGCCGTGGAGCAACCACCACCTGGGTTTGCAGTGCAAGATGGAGCAGTAGTGGAGAAGAAGAAGCCAAATCTCGAGGAGATTTTGGCTAAATTCATGGAAGGCTCCACCGATACGGTAGCCAAGCTAAAGCAAGAAATTGCAGGTGTGAATACTAAAGTAGACCAGGTGCAGAAGCATGTACAAATCATAGAAACCCAGGTCAGCCAGATTGCCGATACCCTTAGAGCCCAGCACAAGCCGGGGCAACTTCCGAGCAACACTCAGATTAACCCCAAGAATCAGAATCAGAGGAATCAAGTGAATGCCATCACACTGAGAGGGGGAAAATCGTATGAAGGGCCAAAGCAGGCAGGGAAAGATACCCGGGAGGAAGGAGAAGCCGAGCAGGATGAAAAAGTCATCGCAGATGCAACCTCGTCGACCGACACGGGGTCTCTGTCGATCGATGCAACACCAAAGGCCACGTCGATCGACGCTGATCCATGTCAATTGACGTCCACTCTGATTCTGCCACTGAAGAAACCTCCTCTGTCGTTTCCGCAATGGTTTGCTAAGACAAAGATGAACGAAAGGTATGCACGCTTCTTGGAGAACATGAAGAAAGTGAACATCAACATCCCGCTGATTGAGGCACTACGAGAGATACCGGGGTATATCAAGTTTCTGAAGGATATGGTCTCTCAGAAAAGACCCTTCATGGAGCACGAGAGGGTCAACTTGTTCGAAGAATGCAGCGCGATTATTCGGAAGAAGATGTCGCTGAAGAGAGAGGACCCAGGATCCTTCACGATCCCCTGCGTCATTGGAGGAGAGACCTTTGGGAAGGTCCTTTGCGATTCTGGCGCATTCATCAACTTAGTGCCGCTGTCAATCTTCAAGCGACTAGAGATCGGGAGCATCAAACCAACGACCATATCATTGCAGATGGGTGACAGATCGGTGTCCTACCCAAGAGGCATCGTGGAAGACGTACTTGTGAAGGTGAAAGACTTCATCATTCCAGCAGACTTTGTGGTGCTTGACATGTAAGAAGACCACAACATCCCGCTTATCTTGGAGAGATCTTTCTTGAAGACTGCTTGAGCATTGATTGACATTCGAGATGGCAAACTGACGTTCCGAGTTAATGACGAGTTGGTCACCTTCCCCATCTACAAAGCAGTGCAGAAGCATAATGAAGGGAGCTACCAGGAAGAGTGCCACATGATCAATTGTTTAAATCCGATGATTTCCTCTCCCTTTCCTTCTCTTAAAATTGATTCGGACTTTCTGGAGAACTGCTTACTACACTGTTTGTTTTTGTCTTCAGATTTAGATAAGGCAGACGATGAGCTTGTGGATTTAGTGATGGAGCTGGACGAATCCGAGGGAACAACACATGGAAAAGAGAACAAACAGGAGTGATTTCCAAGTAGACGCAGCCAGAAAAAGAAGGGAAAACGTGGAACTGCCTCCACGTCGATCGATGCACACCATGAGACGATCGATGCAGCCTCAGGAGCCACGTCGATCGATGCAACAGTCACGTTCACTTCCTCTTCAACAACGTTCACTTCTTCCATGGCCAAAGCTTTGTCTTCCACTTCAAACTCCACCTTCTCCAATTTAGGAGTCATGACCAATGTCATCTCATCTCATGTTTGCTCACCTTCGACCATGCTACAACTTTTCTTTTGAATAACCTCTGTATCACTCGGGAACTCCCCAGCTTGGTGCTTCCCACTAAGTTGCTTAGTAATGGATGATATTTGCAATTGAATTTCGGCAAACTTCCCATCATACTTTTCAAATTTCTTCTCCAACTCCTCACTAGGATTTTTTCTAGCTTCTTGATTGCCAAATCTACCACTTCCCCCTACATATCCGCCTTCGTTACTACTCCCCCATTCTCCAATTGCATCGGAGGGTTTAAAGCATTGTTGGGGTTCGCGTAGGAGAAGTTCGGGTTGTAGCAGTTGGAGGGGTGATAAAACATATTCCCCGAAGGGTTGTATTGAGGTCGCATGTTGTTGTACCCCATTCTTGGATTTACAAAGTTCACGCTCTCCGGGTATCCTTCCTCATATTTCATCATCATTACAATTACCCCTTCTACCTCCCGAGGTAGACAATGCATCAAACTTCTTTTCCATCAAGGCTATTTCCTCTTTCAACTCCTCACTTTCCTTCGTCTCATTTACCGTCTTGATCGACCAGTAATCTTTCCTCTCTTTAGGCCTATGATAACTATTTTTCGCCATTTTTTCAATTATCCCCCAAGCTTCATCTTCCTCTTGATATAAGAAATCACCTCCAGATGAGGAATCCATCATAATCTTCGTATCATAGTTCAATCCCCCATAGAACTGACATATTTGTTTACTCCGTGAGAGCCCATGCCTTGGACACTTCTGGAGTAGATCCCGGAACCGGTCCCATGCCTCATATAGTGGTTCATCATACAGCTGTCCAAACGATGTGATCTCAGCTCGCCTCTTCAATGTGAGACTAGGAGGAAAGAATTTAAACAAGAACTTTTCACGAAGTTCCTCCTATGTAGCTGTGTTTGATTTGTCAAGCCCCTCAAACCAATGTCTAGCACCATCACGCAGGGAGAAAGAAAACAACCTCAACCAGATTTGGTCCTGTGGCACTTGATTGATCTTAATCGTATCCGTTATCTCCAAAAATCTTGAGATGTGAACATTTGGATCTTCTATCGCATGTCCCCCAAACTGATTATTCTGGATCATTTGGACCAATAGCGGTTTAATCTCGAATTGAGTAGCGTTCACTCCCAAGCGGAACCCTCCGGTTGCTTGCTCCCCTTGTGGTCTAAATAAATTTTGAAGTGGCCTTCTTAGTTCATTTCTTCCATTCGTCAAAGTCTTCATGAGTTCCAATTGTCTTTCTAACTCTTCAATCCTTCCCATGTCTTGCCGGTTCTGCATTTCAAACTCAATTCCTATTCCTTCACTTCTTTGCCGAAACTTTTGTTCCTCAATCAATCGAGCCTTTGATCTTGTTAACATAAACCACCTACAAATTCCAACAAACAAATTTTCAAACAAAAGACACAATAATTCAACAACAAGATAAAAACTAATAACAAACAATATCTAAGATTCAAAGAGACAAATTAAAAAACACCTAGCCTACAATATCCACAGTTTCAATAATATCCAAAGAGTTACTAATTAATTTCCCCGGAAACGGTGCCAAAAACTTGATGACACTAAAATTGATTGCTCAAATCTAATGTTTATCAAATAATAAAATCAATCCAAAGAACTTACTCACTACTCCCTAAGGAATAGTATCTAGTTGTGTGGGCTCTTATAGCTAGGAACGTATAAATCGTTGAGTTTGGTTCTAATATCCTAAACTTGAATTCAAACTAACTAAAACAACATTAAAAGCAATTAACACACTCATCATTCAATTATCAGTAATTTCAAGCAATTATTCAATTTCTTAAACAACTTGGTAGAACAAGACTCACAAATACTCAAGAGAGAGATAGAATGGTTGTTGAAAAGAATGTCGATGTGCTCTAATTAGGTCGAACTTAGATGCAAACTCAATTTAATTCCTAAATGGATGGACTATTACCCTATACTAGCCAATCCCCTATCACGGCGAATTGACCGTAGATGATTTCAAAAACCTCAAACAACTACGTTATTGGTTTCTAACTCAGGCCGTATGGGACGTAAATCAACATCCCATTCCCTTCCTCTGCACAAGGATTGGATTAAGGAACAAAATAATACATGCTATTCACGACGATCCTATCCGCGTATTGGCTGCAATGTTAATGTTAATTATCACCTAAGTTGGCTCCTACCTACACCTAGGTGAATAGAAATAAGATCTAGCATGATTCAATCTCATAGAGGGAGGTAAACATGCATAATTCAACCTAATTGTCACACATCTTTATTCAATTCAACATCCAATAGAAATTTAAACGACATACCTATCATGTTGATCAATCCAATATTCAATTGAAAGCAAATCATTACAAATGATAGGTCTAGATAGATTTTTTCCCCTATTGAGTATCTCGGTCTTGATCTACCCTTGAAAATTTCAATTCTTCACCAAGGAATGTTTATGGAGCTCCTTCACACCTTGGGTGAGGTTTGGGAGGAGATGGAAGTTGGAATCGAAGAAAGAATCTAAGTGTATTTTGTGTAGATTTGACCAAAAATTCTAATTAAATCCGACTTTTCCCCTTTTATAATGAGTTAGCAGAGCCTCGGATTGCCCGGGACGAAGTGAGATCGCTCGAGATGTCCAGAAATAGAGAAACCATTGCTCAGCCCGACATGGATCGGCCTAGAAGGGAAATGCTCGACCGAAATCTGCCTCTTAAATGGTAGATTGATCGAGCACTGCTTGGATCGCCTGAAATCTGCCTCTAAAGTGTCAGGATCAATCGGTCTCTGCAGAATCGATTGAGAATCTTCTCTGAAATGCCCAGTTTGACCGATCTCTGCAGGATCGGGTAATTTTCCTTTAAAACCAAGCCAAAAACGCTGAATAATGCTCAAAACCTAACCTACACCATCCGAAACACACAAAACACGAAAAAACAACAAAAAGAAGACAAAAACATATGATATGGGAGTAAAATGAACACAAATATGCATGCACAAACATCGAAATAATGGTCATTTTACGCACATATCAACCAACATATCAAGTGATCAAGATAGATCACTTCTTTACGACTATGCTGCAGCCTACACTGTCCTCAAAGCTGTCTCGGATGTGATCACTATATTTATATCTCACTAGGTCAAGTGATCATAATGTCTTCTACGATCTACAACACGCCGTATGATCATCCCTATCGGTGGGATAAGAGGATATTTTGTTACTCGCATGTAAGTTTGTTTAATAGATAAGAAATATAGCTGAATGTATGCACACTCTAATAAATGCTTTCAGTATACAAAACCCAACAATCTCCCACTTATACTCAAAGCATTACATCCACCGTTCTAGAGTATACATTATGTCTATCTAGCCTAGCAATTACATCAACCATTGTTAATGGTAGGCATCCACCTCTGACCTAGCCCACGAATATGTATTTCGTAAGCCTTCTATGGTAAGCACTTTGTTAATGGATCAGCTAGGTCGTCTCTAGTGTCAATCTTCTTGATCTGCATATTGCCCCTCAATATGATCTCTCGTATGATGTGGTACTTTCTCTCTATGTGTTTGCTCTCCTTGTGAGTGCAGGGTTCCTTCGAGTTTGCCACTGCACCATAGTTATCACAATGAATCGTGATACTCTTAGGCAGACTCAGAATCACATCCAAATCTAAAAGGGAGTTCCAAAGCTATACCCCTTCTTTCGAAGCTTCGAAGGTGGCGACATATTCCACCTCCATTGTGGAGTCAGCAATGCATTTCTGCTTTGCGCTCCTCCAAGATATAGCCCCACCTCCCAAGGTAAACACATAACTTGAGATCAATTTCTTCTCATCCTAGTCCCCTTAGAAATCCGAATCTTTGTAACCCACAGGGCATAAATTCTCACTTTGATGAACTAGGCAATAATTCCTATTTCTCTTCAAATACTTAAGGATGTGCTTTACCACAGTCCAATGCGCCTGTCCAGGGTTAGACTGATTTCTTGCTACCATGCGAACGACATAACAAATATCAGGCCTGGTACACAACACCAACTGTGTTTGCTTGCCTTTCGAGTCCCTGCTTCTTTTGATTTTGCCACTGCACCAACATTATCGCAATGAATTTTGATGCTTCAAGGCAAACTTCGAATCACATTCAACTCTAAAAGGTAATTTCGGAGCCATACCACTTATTTTGAAGATTTGGAGGCAGCGATTATTCTGCCTCCATGGTGAAGTCAGCAATGCATTTCTGCTTTGTGCTCTTCGAAGATACAACTCCAACTCCCAAGGTAAACACATAACCTGTGGTCGATTTATTCTAATCCTGGTCTCCATGGAATTTCAAATCTGTGTAACCCACAAGGCACAAATCCTCACTTTGATAAACCAGACAGTAATCTCTAGTTCTCTTCATGTACTTGAGAATGTGCTTTACCGTGGTCGAATGCGTTTGTCCTATGTTAGTTTGATATCTTGCTACCATGACATAACAGATATCTGGCCTGGTATACATCGTAGCATAAATGAGGCTACCCATCGCATATACATATGGTACAAGGCTCATCTCATCTTTCTCCTTTTGTGTCTCATGACACTATCCTTTAAAAAGATGTACGCCAAATCTGAAAGGTAGCAAGCCTTTCTTGCCGAGTTTCATGTCAAACCGGGCTATCATAGTGTTCACATAGAATGCTTGGGATAAGCTTATCATCCTTTTCTTATGATCCCGTAAGACTTTAATCCCAAGGATGTATCCACCTTCTCCCAAATCCTTCGTTTAGAACTGTTTGGATAACCAACTCTTAATCTCCGATATCACTCTCTCGTTGTTTCCAAATAGGAGTATGTTGTCCACATATAGTGCAAGGAAAACCCCACTCCCACTGACACAAAGTCGGTATGCACAACTTTCATTTTCCAACTGTAAAAATCCATAAGATTTAATCACATCATTGAAATGTAAGTTCCAAAACCTTGAATCTTGCTTAAGTTCGTACAAGGATTTCTTAAGCTTTCAGACAAGATGCTCTTCGCCTTTACGCATCTAACCCACAGGTTGCTGTATATAGATTTCCCTACCATCTCTAAGGTAACCATTTATAAAAGCAATTTTGACATCTATCTGCCAAATCTCGAGGTCCATATGCACCGCTATGGCAAGAAAGATTTGGATGAGCTTGAGCATGACTACTGATGAAAAGGTTTCAACGTAGTCAATGCCCTCTTTCTGACTATAACCTTTTGCCACCAGCCTGACTTTGAAAGTCGTATTTTCTCCATCTGTATCCTTCTTCCTCTTGTATACCCACTTGCACCCTATGGCCTTAAAGCTATCAGGCAACTCAGATTTATGGTATACGTCCATCGCAGTTATGGATTCCATCTCAGAATCCATGGCAATGTGTCATTTTTAACATCCGTGTCGTTTATTACCTCTCTGTAGGTCAGTGGGTCAGAGTCTGCATGTCTATTTTCTGGGTCTAAGTCCGAAGACACACCCACAAACATATACATATCCAGTTGGAAATTAACTATCCCACTGTGATGAGCAGGGGTGCCGTGTCAGCAGTTGGTGCAGTAACTTGTGGTTTAGCACCTTGCACTGAAGAACGTGCACCCACATTTGCACGTTTCCCTTCCCTTGGAATTGCATTCTCGCCTTCAATTTCTTGAAGTACTATATCACTTCTTGTCTTGTAGTTTCTCACATACTCGTCCTCCAAGTATCGAGCGGTAGTGCTAACAACAATTCTCCGACTCCCAGGACAATAAAAGTAACCACCTTTCATTTGCTTAGAATACCCTATAAACAACATTACCTTGAACCTGCTTTCTTACTTATCAGGTTCCTTCGTCAGCACATGTGCTAGACAACCCCAAAATCTAAATCTGCTCAAACTGGGCTTGCTTCAATGAAAGAGTTCATTGGGTGTCTTAGGAACTAATTTAGAAGGCACCAGGTTTGAGATGTAAGCCGTTGTTTCCAATGTGTATCCCTAAAATGAAATGGGTAATCTTGCATAACTCATCATTGATCTTACTATTTCTAAAAGAGTTATATTCCTTCTTTCTACTACACCATTTTGCTAGGGTGTACCTGGTGAAGTCTACTGGGATGTAATCCCGTCATTTGACAAATATTGTGGGAACTCATTCCCGAGGTATTCACCACCGCGGTCAGATTGCAATGACTTGATAGTTTTCCCGACTTCCTTTTCTACCTCAGTCTTGAACTGTTTGAATTTCTCAAAGCATTCAGACTTGTAGCGAAGTATGTAAATGTATCCATATCTCGAATAGTCGTTAAGTCATACCCTTCACGAGCCTGTGTGGACATAGGCCCACATAAGTCAGAATGGATCAACTCCGACACATCATCTGCTCGAGACTGACTAGCCTTAAAAGGCCTAGAAGACATCTTTCCCTCGATGCAGGATTCGAAGACTTAATAAGGTACAGGCCGGACTAAGTCCAATGTACCATCATCTGCAAGTCGTTGAATTCGCTTCAAGTTGATGTGGCCCAATCTTAAGTGCCAGAGATATGTAAGATCTTCGTCAGAAAAAGTAAACTTTCTCTTTCTAGTATTATCAATATCAGATGAATTACAAGCAACATTTGCAGAAGATCTGTGATGACAATTAATGACATAGAGAGAGTTATTCAGCATTCCACGATAGATAACAACATTATTCCCAATGATATAAAAACCACTATAAAAAATAACTAAATATCTATCAATAAAAAGTTTGGAAACTGAAATAAGGTTTCGCAAAAAATCCGGCATATATAAAACATCTCTCAAAGTCAAACTAGATTCATTAAAGTATAAGGTGGAATCTCCAATGGCTGCTGCACTCACTCGCGCTGCATTCCCCATTGAGATGGTAACCTCATCATTCTTCAGTACCTTCCTCGATGTAAGCCCCTACAAAGTGGAACAAACATGATCTCTAGCTCCAGTATCCACTACCTACGAATGAGTGGAAACAAATACTAAACATATTTCCGTTCCAAATACAAATGGCGTACCTTGTTCTTTACTTCCACATGCGTTCTTAATTGAAGTAACACCTACCCTCTTCATTTCCTTTGACCTTCTTTCACGGCTTCTTCGATCAATTAGTTTTTTGTATCTGTCATTAATCCCATGAAAGTATGAAAGACTGTTCTGCTAAGAGATCAGTAAGGAACTCATCAAAAGTATACTTTCTTCTCTTAGCTACATTCTTCTTAAAGTTATAGAATAAAAGAAATAATAAGTTAAGGATTATATCGATCTTAGCCCGATCGCTGATACATCCACCTCTACATGTGAACCGATTCATGTTTTTATCCATCATTATCACATGTAATGTTAACAAACTACCATCAGCCATTCTCTTGCAAACAAAATCTTTCACGAGATCATAGCTGACAGTTCGTTCCACTTCCCCATATGTAGCCACCAAGTCCTTTCAGATCTCAACTGAGTTGCAATGGCCCATATAATTGAGCTTCAATTCTCTAGACAGGTTATCTGAGATAAACTTATAAGTAAAATCTTTAGATGCCACCCATCTATCATAGAATCCTTATCACGTCTAAAAACTTTAAGGTAACGTGTGGCTAGTGGCTTCATAGTAAGAAAAAATGCATGTTGCTTAGAAAGAAGAATATACTCGATGCAGTATCTCCACTCAGGAAAGTTTCGACCAGTTAAGGGATTAGAGCAAGAATATGATCAACAATAGAGATAGACATATCTGAAACAAATAAAGAGTTTAAATAAGAACGAACATGTTAAACATTCAAAAATAAATGCATTGAAATGTTTTCCACTTATTGCCTGAGAGTTCCCACTGAAAGCAACACTTGTAGATGTTTACGATATCATCGTCAACTAGACTGCGGGTTTTAAGCCTCAATCATTTAATTTCATACCATGTCAGGAATCCTTAGACACATGAAATTAATAATTAGTGTAAAAACTTAGACCAAGCCATCTCTCAAGAACAGGGAAACAGTAACTGCATTATATCTTTAGACACTTCTAAGCAACTAACCACAAATTTAACTCCAGCTAAAAGAGATCAGTTTAGCATACGTACGATACCCATATTGCATGACCCTTAAAGATTTTGTTATCTATAATTTAAATCAATCCTAGAATACTTATGAGAAAAGAATTATGCAAGCTACACTCGTAGACGTTTATGCAAAACCCTCCCACTATTCATTTAATTTAAACTGTTAGTTTAGAAATCCTAACAACTGCAGCCCATGCACCTCCAGGAATTAGCAAGATACACTCGTAGATGTTTACTAAGACGAGAGGCACACTTACAATCTCGGACCGCTTTGTGGAGGACTAATGATTTTAATTAAAAAAATCTTGCTTAGTATTTTTTAATTCAAAGGTTTTTAAATGCGCACATAGATAATTTCATGTCATTATATTTTACCAAATTTTTGCATGTAATCAATCATGTCCAAAAATTCAAAATATAATCCCAAAAAAAATTAATCACATAAGCATGCTGTTGAAAGCTGTAAATAATAAAATAGTAAAACATGCTATTCTATTATCTACACATGTTTAATTGCACAAATAATAAATCACACATCACACGAGGACAGTTAAAACAAGCAAAAACTCCTCGTGGCCCCAAAATAGGAAATAAAATAAAATCCTATCTGTTACAAAATTTTAATTTGAATACAGATCTTCAAATCTTCACAAATCTTCAAGGGCCTTGATTTTCTCAACCACCATATCTTTTTTGGATCTAGGGTTTGTGATTTTAAAATTGGTCCCACAACTGAACTGCAAACCCTAGGGTTTACAACAGATTGCACCAGTCATCAAATCACGAACCACCACCGCAGCAGCAGCAAGTGGCCGCTGACAACCGCCGCCGCCCTGCAGCATGTACCACCTTCATGGAAGAATCAGCGTGGTTCAAGCGCAGTTCTTATGGAGAATTTCTTTTATGATTTATGACTTTAATTATTTTGAGAGATGTTTTGTCAGATTTTACGGCGGTTTAATATTAGTACTTTCTAGTTATGTTAAGATGGATATTTAGTTATTTATGATGGATCTTTCATTTTCTATCATTGATAATAACATGTTATCTTGGAATACTGATTAACTCTCTCTATGTCATTAACTGTCATCATAAATCTTCCATGAATGTTGCATGTAATTCATCTAATATCGTGAATCCTAGAAAGTGAAAGTTTTCTTCTTCTGATTCGGATCTTACAAATGTTTGACACTTGAGACCTTGACACATCAGCTTGAAGCGGATTGAACGACTTGTAGATGAATGTACTTTGGACTCAGTCAGACCTGCACTTTATAAAGTCTGCGAGTCCTACATCGAGGGAAATATGTCATCTAGGCCTTTTAAGGCTTGTCAAGCTCGAGCAGAGGATGTGTTGGAATTGATCCATTCTGACATGTGTGTACCCATGTTCACGCAGGCTTGTGGAGGTTATGAGTACTTCGTCACTTTCATTGATGACAACTCTAAGTATGAATATGTTTACTTTCTTTGCTACAAATCTGAATGCTTTGAGAAATTCAAAGATTTCAAGATGGAGGTAGAAAAGAAGGTCAGGAAAACTATCAAGTCACCACGATCACATCGCGGTGGCAAGTTATTCAGAAACGTGCTCCTGCAATACTTGGCAGATAATGGGATTACATCCCAATGAACCACACCGAGTTCTCCTCAGCAGGACTGTGAGGCTGAAAGAAGAAATAAGATTCTTTTGCAAATGGTGTGATCGATGATGAGTTATGCATGCTTATAATATGATCCTAACCGAGAAGGTTTAGATTGAAGCCCAGGAACTCGGTTGAAATGACTCGGATGCGATGTGAAAGCAAATTGAAAACTTGATACAATGGGGGAAGATCAAACACATTTGAAGTCGACCCTTAGTGATGTAGGGATTTCGTTGTCGTGAATTGAATCACTTAATCTAAGTGAAACCAGGATCGTTCATTGATGTCAAAATAATTGCCATTGATAAAACCCTAGCATGCTCCTATGAATATAATGCGATAGATAATAGGATTTCCTTAAAGTCGTAGGGTCTGAAATGATCTTCACGTTGAATCCAATTTTTTGATTCAACCACGCGATTTGATTAAATCTGCAGTAGAAGAAATAAGTATAGCTAGTTTCCAGATTTAATCAAAACAAATCATAAGAGAAGAAGAAAAGGCTTGTTCTCTAGATTAGATCTTCATATCTATATCCCAGTGCTAATCAATCCTGCAACTAGTGACGATTCCACAGGACTGTGATTGTGTAGGATAGAGTGGAAATCCATCTCCTCCCTCTACACACTGGCGCCGCCCTCTCTCACTCTCTCTCTAGTTTTTTGTATTTTTCAACTTATATGATTTGAGAGAGAGTGACTACTATTTATAGACTTAGGGTTGAAACCGTAGTGGGCTAGTGGGCTCCTTCAACATATTGATTGGGCCAGATTTGGGCACTAATGCAAATAATAAAGTGGGCCTAAGAATTAATTAATTTCCACGTCCACATTCCAGGACATAATTAATTAATTAATATTAATTCTAATTCACCACATAATTGATACAGACCTACCCTTTTATTACCACGTTATGAGAACGTGCTAGATTTACTTGAGAATCCCCACATTTAAGGTTACTGGACATTCATTAATTAATTAGAGCTTCTGACAAGCTTCACACAATGACTTAATTTCTTATTTTCCTGAGTAGTAAAACTCAAACCTTATCACTCGTGCTTGAACTTAATCAGCATGTAGGACTGATAAGCTCATTATTTCACTCACTTATCTATATTATTTTTATACTATTTTATGTAGTTTTATTGAGTTTATATATATATATATATATATTATGCATGAGTCAATATTAGGTGGTGTTAGGCGTATTTTGATGTTTATGCAGGTTTTAGGCCTAAATTCACGAGAAAACCGTTCCGAAAGCAGTGACGTGTAAGAGTAGTAGTGAAGAGTTCTTCCAAAAGAGGAATTTGGGCTATTAGCGCATGGCATTAGATGAGGCTTTGAGTTAGCTCTCCAATGCAACTGGAATCGGGTCAATCGGAGTTTGGGAGAGGAAGTTATGGCCAAAATCGTGAGACCGCGCAGAAGGGGCTGACCTCATTTTTCCACGTCGATCGACGGGGATGCCGCGTCGATCGACGCGGACCCGCTGGCGCAGGAAATTGACTGAATTCGAGTTTTTTCATATCTTTAGCCCTAGATTTGATATTATACACCTCCACCTTTATATATATCCTAGTAATTTCGATTTTTAGATGTGCTTGATTCCAGATTTCAGATTTTTGAGAGATTTCCAAGAGTTTTAGAGTTTATGTTTGAAGACGGAATTTTGTGGTAAGACATTTAGATCAAAGTTTTTATGCAAATCAGGTTTTATTTTTCTATAGTCAATATTACTCTGAATATGTGTAACTAATCTCTTCCTTAGATTCTAGGGTTTCGAACTATCAATGTATGCATGTTTTGATTAATTGAATTATTTTCCCTTTCCCTTTGTATTTTGTGAAATCTGAGTTTATTCATAATCTTGAGTTTGTTGGCCACATCTTAGGATTAATTAATTGATTACTTGAGACATAACTGTAATAGTTTTCAATGGAAACAGATTTTCACAATATAATCTGATTTCTTGTCGTAACTGAAGGAGATTGATTGTAGGGATAAATTTGTAGACCTTTGGAGTTAGTTAATTTATCTTGAGACCGAGCGATGATGGGTGATTAATTAATCGACTTTATGAATTGTCCAACAAAGAAGTTCATAATACCTTTCTGATGTTTCACTACGAAGAAGAATTAAATTGGGAATTAATCAATTCATTCATCCATGTCATACTTGATAAGTATATATCCCTAGAATCTGTACTTCACAAAATCGTTTTTATCCAAAGTATTTTAATTTCCTGTTTAATTTTTATTCGCAAGTATTCTAATTTCCAAAACAGCCAAAACCCAACAATTTGATTCTCCTAACCAGTATTTTAAGAACATCTGATTTAGTACTTAAGGTTTTTCATTACTTCATTACCTGTGGGATCGATAATTTTCATTTGCCGCTATATTATTAGCTCTGCTAAGTCGCTGTTAAATAATTTAGCGATCAAATTTTGGCACCATTGCCGGAGAATGAATAGAAATAATCTCACTTTTAAATATGTGATTGAAATACTGATTTAGGCTGTAATTTTTGTACTTTTCTCTTAATTTCCGTATTTTTGTCATCTACGTCGATCGATGTGACACCCACATCGATCGACGCAGTTGTTTCTTCAATTTCGATCGATGCAGTTGTTTCTTCAATGTCGATTGACGCCGTATTCCTTTTTTAGAATTTTAGTTTTTAATTTCAGTTCGTTTCGTTTTATTTTTAGTCTTACCTCACTACCTCCTTTGTTGTACAGGTAGTGCATGAGTACGAGAGCTAAAGGAAAGGACCCGCTTTACTATTACCCGGATATTGAAGCCACTTGCAGAAAGATCCGAAAGAACAAGCGTGCGCAGGAAAACTCGAGTAATCAAGCGATGGACGATAACGTACCACCGCCAATTGTTCAACCACCTCCACCAATGCTAACTACGGAGGAGCAAGTTGTGCTTCTCTAAGAAGTCCAAGCTATGAGGGCGCAAATCCAACAGTACAATCTGGAAAGAGACCTCGAGAGGAACAATCTGAATGGAAGGGATGTTCGCCATAACCCACTGTTTGACGAAAATCCTGATAATGAAGAGGATGACAACCAGAATCCGCCAGAGGAATCTGAAGATGAGGAAGAAGAGGAGACTATGCAGAACCGATATAAACCCCGATTCAGGGAGACAAACTTCGGATTGGCATCAATGCCAACAATTTTGAGCTGAAGACCGGATTGGTGCAGATGGTGCAACAAAATCAATTCGGAGGAAGAGCCACTGAGGATCCTTACACACATCTGGATAAGTTCCTTATGCTCTGCAATACTGTCAAAATTGGAGGAGTCAGCAAGAGTGCCATCCGAATGCGTCTGTTCGCATTCTATCTGAGAGATAAGGCACAATCATGGTTCACTGCACTGGACAAGGAGAATATAAGCACATGGACTGAATTGAGGAATGAATTCCTGGAAAACTTCTTCCCTCTGAACATCATCAGGCAGAGAAGGAAGGAAATCATCAGATTCGCTCAAAGACCCGATGAGAGCTTCAGTGAGACGTGGGAGCGATTCAAAGAGCTACTGAGATCTTGCCCCGGACATGGCTTTCTGCCAGGAGAACAGGCTGAAGCATTCTACGAGGGACTCAATGAGAAGACCGTCAAGTTGGTGGACACCACACTAGGAGACACCATCATGACGAAAAGCGGAAAGAAGGCCATGGAATTCTTCCAAAAGATGGCCAACAACACTCAACGGTGGTCCTCGAGTCGACATCGGCCAGTGATGGCGATCGAGAAATTGGTGGAGAAAGTTGCCGAACAACCTGATTTGGCAACCGAGCTGAAAAAGCTAAGGGAAGATTTCGCTGCACTGAAGCAGGAGAAAACAGTTGCTGTAGTAGAGCCAGTGCAAGATGCGGCACTAGTAGAGAAGAAGAAGCCAAATCTCGAGGAGATTTTGGCTAAATTCATGGAAGGCTCCACCGATACGGTAGCCAAGCTAAAGCAAGAAATTTCAGGCGTGAATACTAAAGTAGACCAGGTGCAGAAGCATGTACAAATTATAGAAACCCAGGTCAGCCAGATCGCCGATGCCCTCTGAGCCCAGCACAAGCCGGGGCAACTTCCGAGCAACACTCAGATTAACCCCAAGAATCACAATCAGAGGAACCAAGTGAATGCCATCACACTGAGAGGGGGAAAATCGTATGAAGGGCCAAAGCAGGCAGGAAAAGGTACCCGGGAAGAAAGAGAAGCGAAACAGGACAAAGAAGTCATTGCAGACGCAGCCCCGTCGATCGATGCGGGGCCTCGATCGATCGACGCAGCACCAAAGGCCACGTCAATCGATGCTGATCCACGTCGATCGACGTCCGCTCCCATTCCGGCACTGAAGAAACCTCCTCTGCCAATTCTGCAGCGCTTTGCTAAAGCGAAGATGAACGAGAGATTTGCACGCTTTCTAGAGAACATGAAGAAAGTAAACATCAACATCCCGCTGATTGAGGCATTTTAAGAGATATCGGGGTATATAAAGTTTCTGAAGGATATGGTCTCTCAGAAAAGACCCTTCATGGAGCACGGGAGGGTCAACTTGTTCGAGGAATGCAGCGCAATTATTCAGAAGAAGATGCCACTGAAGAGAGAGGACCCGGGATCCTTCACGATCCCCTGCATCATTGGAGGAGAGACCTTTGGGAAGGTCCTTTGCGATTCTGGCGCATCCATCAACTTAATGCCATTGTCAATTTTCAAGCGACTAGAGATCGGGAGCATCAAACCAACGACCATATCATTGCAGATGGCTGACAGATCGGTGTCCTACCCAAGAAGCATCGTAGAAGACGTACTTGTGAAGGTGAAATACTTCATCATTCCAGCAGACTTCGTGGTTCTTGACATGGAAGAAGACCACAACAACCCGCTTATCTTGGGGAGATC
>JAPKLW010000003.1:1444182-1464182 GCA_026898455.1 Plectranthus barbatus
GAGCATCAAACCAACGACCATATCATTGCAGATGGCTGACAGATCGGTGTCCTACCCAAGAAGCATCGTAGAAGACGTACTTGTGAAGGTGAAATACTTCATCATTCCAGCAGACTTCGTGGTTCTTGACATGGAAGAAGACCACAACATCCCGCTTATCATGGGGAGATCTTTCTTGAAGACTGCTGGAGCATTGATTGACATTCGAGATGGCAAACTGACGTTCCGAGTTAATGACGAGTCGGTCACCTTCCCCATCTACAAAGCGGTGCAGAAGCGTAATGAAGAGATCTACCAGGAAGAGTGCCACATGATCAATTGTTCAAAACCGGTGATTTCCTCTCTCTTTCCTTCTCTTAAAATTGATCCAGACTTTCTGGAGAACTGCTTACTACACTCTTTGTGTTTGTCTTCAGATTTGGATAAGGCAAATGATGAGCTTGTGGATTTGGTGATGGAGCTGGACGTACATGAGGAAATAACACAGAAAAAAAAAACAAACGAGAGCTATTTCCTAGCCGATGCAACCACAAAAAGAAAAGAAAACGTGGAAATGCCTCCACGTTGATCGATGCACACCATGCGTCGATCAACGCAGCCTCAGGAGCCACATCGATTGATGCAATAGTCACGTCGATCGACGCACGAAGGAAGTCAGTCTCAGAATTCTCATCGGCAGAAGTAGAGCGGCGTAGAAAAGGGATTGCGGCAGTTTCACCCATGTCAACCGATGCAAATCGGGGAAAGCTACAATCTAACTCTGATCTGCTGGTTCTGGAACTCAAGATGCTTTCGGCACACCTCAGGTATGGGAAGTTGGAAAAATTACTACGAGTTCTACGGAAGTACAAGTCTGCCATTGGGGGGACATTGAGAGACATCAAGGGGATCAGCCCCTCATTATGCACGCACAAGGTCCTTCTGGAAAAAGACGCCAAGAAATGGGGGATGCAAGTTGTCAAGAACAAAGATGGAAAGGAGGTCACAAAAAGACCTGCCTGGACCCGACCTCCCTAGTGGAGATTTGGAGACTCGAGGGGATAATAAAGTTGATGTCTGAGATCAACTACCAAGTATCGTTCCCTCTTTTGTCTTTGTTTTCAAACTTATTCCACTCTTCGAGTTGGAAGTAAGTTTGGGGGGATGTGGACAAGAGATGGAACGTCTTAACTTTTATTTATTCTGCTTTTTGTCTTTAATTTTTCGTACTTTTCTATTTTATGCTATTTTGTGGGGAAAAGTTTAGAGTTTTGAGATAACCTGAATGAGATTGTGAGATTAGAATTGATTGAGGGTTAAGTATAGAATTGATTGAGATTGTGGTTAGATGCCTATGAATGTAGAATACCGCATGATAAGACTGATTTGACACTTATACTTGCATGCTGATTGAGCTGATTTAAAATTGACTGTGGAAGAAAATTTTTGAACCCTTGTGTGAGAAACTTGAGCCTTTATTTCGTTTGATGTGAGATTCACATGTGTGTTTTGATTTCTCTAGTTATTGCCTATTTTCTGTGTAGAGACTGCATAGTGTGCACAAGTTTAGAAAATGATCTTAGGCCATCTTTGATAACCCAATATCCTAAACACTGTCCCTTCACATTAAATTCTCCCTAGTTAGCCACTTTGAGCCTGTACAATTTTTCTTTCCTTGTCTATGAGATTAAGAAAAGTATTGTCTCACTCATGTCTTGAGTTGTGGTATGTATGGGGTTGATTGGCGAATTCGTGATAAGATATGATAAATTAGTGGTGAAAAGATGTGTGAAAAAGAAGCTCAAAGAAATAATTAGAATTCTCATAAGCTCTCTAAAAAGAAAAGAATACAAAATTATCGACAAAGAGCATAAGAGATTCAAAATGAGCTAGAAAAAAAAAGAGAAAAAAAAGAAAAAAAGAAAATGGAGTTTGTTGATGTATATGAGGAGATGAGGTGGATGATAATAGATAGTGGTTGGATATGTTGAGAGTCATGAACTCAATTGATTTAGTCACTTGACCATATTTCCCTACCTTATCAGAAAAAATCCTACGTTACAACCTTTCGAAAAGTCCTTTTTGATTCGAGAATTGTATGCACATTCTAGTAGTGGAGATATTAGAAAATTTGAAAGCCTATGGTAGAAATTTCTTCATACATGTTGTTGAGTGCCTTCATCTTTACCTTAAACACTTGAGAGTTGAGCGATACACTTCATGTGAGTTCTTCCACGGTTGATGAATTTTCGTCTCTTTCGAATTGCTTGTGGGTAGTGGATTCTTGGTTCTTAACTGTGACGAATCTTGTGAGGCATTGCACTTTAACCACATGATCTTTTTGATTTTTTTCTTGCCTATTGATTGAGGACAATCAAACGTTCAAGTTTGGGGGATTGGATAAGCTCATTATTTCACTCACTTATCTATATTATTTTTCTACTATTTTATGCAGTTTTATTGAGTTTATATATATATATCATGCATGAGTCAATATTAGGTGGTGTTAGGCGTATTTTGATGTTTATGCAGTTTTTAGGCCTAAATTCACGAGAAAACTGTTCCGAAAGAAGTGACGTGTAAGAGTAGCAGTGAAGAGTTCTTCCAAAAGAGGAATTCGGGCTATTGGCGCAAGGAAATGGATGAATCTTTGAGTTAGCTCTCCAACGCAACTGGAATCGGGTCAATCAAAGTTCGGGAGAGGAAGTTATGGCCAAAATCGTGAGACCGCGCAGAAGGGGCTGACCTCATTTTTCCATGTCAATCGATGGGGATGCCGCGTTGATCGACGCGGAACTGTTGGCGCGCAAAATTGACTGAATTCGAGTTTTTTCATATCTTTAGCCCTAGATTTGATATGATACACCTCCACCTCTATATATATCCTAGTAATTTCGATTTTTAGGTGTGCTTGATTCCAGATTTCAGATTTTTGAGAGATTTCCAAGAGTTTTAGAGTTTATGTTTGAAGACAAAAATTTTGTGGGAAGACATTCAGATCCAAGTTATTATGCAAATCAGGTTTTATTTTTCTATGATGAATATTACTCTGAATATGTGTAACTAATCTCTTCCTTAGATTCTAGGGTTTCGAACTATCAATGTATGCATGTTTTAATTAATTGAATTATTTTCCCTTTCCCTTTGTAGTTTATGAAATCTGAGTTTATTCATAATCTTGAGTTTGTTGGCCACATCTTAGGATTAATTAGTTGATTACTTGAGACGTAACTGTAATTGTTTTCAATGGAAAGAGATTTTCACAATATAATCTGATTTCTTGTCGTAACTGAAGGAGATTGATTGTAGGGATAGATCTGTAGATTTTTGGAGTTAGTTAATTTATCTTGAGACCGAGCGGAGATAGGTGATTAATTAATCTACTTTATGAATTGTCCAACAAAGAAGTTCATAATACCTTTCTGATGTTTCACTACGAAGAGGAATTAAATTGGGAATTAATCAATTCATTCATCCATGTCAAACTTGATAAGTAGATATCCCTAGAATCTGTACTTCTCAAAATCGTTTTTATCCAAAGTATTTTAATTTCCTGTTTACTTTTTATTCGCAAGTATTCTAATTTTCAAAATAGCCAAAACCCAACAATTTGATTCTCCTAACCAGTATTTTGAGAACTTCTGATTTAGTACTTAAGGTTTTTCATTACTTCATTCCCTGTGGGATCGATAATTTTCATTTGCCGCTATATTATTAGCTCTGCTAAGTCGCTGTTAAATTATTTAGCGATCAAGGACTTAGCACGATGAATATTATTGAGCTCATCGGGGAATGTCCCAATTCTAATACTCGGATATGGTAACCTAACTCCATTTTCGTAGAGTACTACAAAAATCGTTGTTACCCAAGATACGGGTATATGAGTAACGTGCTCATATACCCGTGTATAGTCCTAAAGTTTCGTTAGGGTTTAGACTCAATCAAGAGATGAGATCTCGTATTCTCTAATGTCAGACAGAATACATCTCATTGTTGTCCAATCAATATGTAACCGGAGCCTTCTCGTCGACCCCCATGTCGGGTCAAAGTGCTTCACGTCAAGCACTCTGTGTCGACCGATGCCAGGCCTCTGTTGGTCGAAATCGAGCACTATTCCTCCAATTTTTTTTCAAAAAACAAAAAGAAATATACAAATTCGAAAACAAAAACATAAATTGAGAAAAAAAAATTGAAAATAACTGGAAATTTGAAAAGAAAGCAAGTAAACATTGGGTTACCTCCCAACAAGTACTTGATTTAACATCGCAGCTCGATGATACCTCGAATCACCATGCCTAAGGGGGTCGGGTCCAGACTCTCTATCCTTTCGAGTCCACCATGTAGACTTTGCGGTCTTGAATGACAGTAGTAAGCTCGAAAAGAGATGACTTAGTTAACAATTTCACCAACCTATTTCCTTGCTCCCATTCAATGGCAGCTTCTTCTTCTTCAGATTCTGATTCCTCAACTTCTTCAGCAGTGGAGATCCGATTGCACTCCGCCTTCTTCTTGCTCTTGTTGATCACAAAGGTGATCTTCTCATCATTGGCTCCGAGTGTGATCTCGCCATTCCGAGAGTTGATCAGAGCAGCACTAGTGTCAAGAAACTCACGCCCCAAGATCATAGGCATAGCTTCATCCTCCTTCATGTCAAGTACCATGAAATCTGCTGGAAATATTAGATGACCCACACGAATGAGAACATCCTCAAGTATACCTTTTGGGCGCGACATAGATAGGTCCGCCATCTACAGTGACATCTGAAGATCGAGTATAACATCAGGTTGATACTGGCTCCAGTGTCACACAGTACTCTCTCAAAGGTGCATCCCCCGATCTCAACTGGAATCGAGAAGCATCCGGGATTACTTCTCTTTATAGGCACCTATTTTTGGAGTAGCAGGTTGCACTGCTCATGAATCTTCACTGTCTCGTTCTCCATGAACTGCTTCTTACCACTCATCAATTTCTGAAGATATTTCATGTACTCTGGAATCTCTTTCAGTACCTTAATCAGTGGTATGTTGATGCTGACTTCTTTTAAATTCTCCACAAACCTGGAATCTTTTTCGGCTGAATATTTGCCCTGAACAACTCTTTGTGTCGACCGCTTTGCAGCAATGTTGGTCGAAATGCCTGGTGGATCTTGTGTCGACCGACGCAATGTTTTGTCAGTTAACATGACTGCATCGCTCGACTTCTCCTTTTGTTGACCCTTTGCGTCAATTGACACAGGTGATCAAAATAGAGGCATCCTATGTGGGATTCTCCCCTTCTTCTCCCCCAAACTTGGTTGTAACCATCCCAGGACCTTTGTACCTCGTGCCGGACCTCAAAGTTACTACTTTACATTCCTTCTGATTCTTCGGATTTACCTTCATGGTACCCGGAAGTTGCCCTTGCTTGTGTTGAACTCTAATTGTGCTGGCAATCTAGCTGACTTGAGTTTCAATCATCTGAACATGATTGCCAACTCGATCGATCTTTGTATGCACTCCAGCCACTTCTTGCTCTATCTTTCCCACTCTATAATCTGAAGCCTTGATGAACTTGGTCAACACGTCATCCAAGCTCTCCTTTTTCTTCTCCACGATCTCACCATTTTGGACATCAAATCCTAGTGGAGGTTGTTCGGCACCTTCAGGTTGAGCATATGAAAATTTGGGATGAGCTCTCGGTGGGTAATGCTGGTATCCCCCTTGCATGTACTGATTCTGATAACCTCCTCGATTCATTTAGTTCACATTAGCGACGGGATCAACCTGTGCAATAGAAACACAAGCAGCATTAGATGTCACTTTCTCCATCTCCCCCTTGAGCTTTTTGATCTCCTTCTTGAGGGTGTCATCTTCCTTCTTCTCCACGGCCTTCACTTGAGGTCGGTTTGGATTGGCCCAATCTTAAGTATGCAAGGCCATCTTCTTGAACAACTTGAGGGTTTTTTCTGGTGACTTGCTCATCAAAGAACCTCCGGCTGCATTGTCTATCGATTCTTGAGTTATTTCATTCATCCCCCTGTAGAAGATGTGGGCATGCTCTTCGGTGTCGACTTCATGGCCGGGACAACACCTCAACAGCTCATTGAACCTTCTCCATGCCTCGAACAAGAATTCATCCATCCTTTGGTGGAACTGCAGAATCTCCAACTTCTTCTGAATGAGAACAAAAGGTGGGAAGAAAGTGCCAAGGAACTCTGCTCGGAGATAAGCCCAAGGGCGGATGCTGCTACAATCCAGAGCTGTAAACTACGTCCAAGCCTGATCCCCAAGTGAGAAGGGAGCAAGTGCAGACGGATCACATCCTGGCTGACTCCATTCTGCTTGATGGTTTCACACACCTCGACGAACATCCAGAGGTGAGTGTATAGGTCCTCAACTGCTCGGCCACCAAATTGGTTCTGTTGAACTATCTGAATTAATGCGGTTTTGAGTTCAAAGTTATTAGCATTGATACCAATAACAAATCCCTCATTGTTGGGCTGTGTTTTGTATCTCCTTGCCATGGCGTTGGGATTCTCATCATTGGAGTCCTATTGGCACTACTTTTCATGTTCTCTTTCTCTCTTTGCAGCCTCAGTTCTTTCAGTTTCCCTTTCCACCATCAGCTTCTTGACCAACTCCCGCATCTGATTTATCTCTTGGACCAGCAGTAGGGCACTCCTTGTTGTGATTTGGGTGTCTGGGTCCTCCAGAGGTGGCATCTCAAGATCATCTTCCTCGTTTTGATTGTGTGGTGGCTCCATGTTGGTGATTGTGATTTGCTTTTCCTTGTTTTTCCTTCTACGGACTATGGCCTCGATTTTTAGGTCAAAAGCTTCGATTGGTTTCCCTTGAGCCCTCGTGTTCATGCAAAACCTGAGAAAATAGACAAAAAAGAAAAAATCAGATCTACATCGATCGACGCAAAAATTTTCTTGTGTTGACCGACGCGGCACGTGCGTCGGTCGAAACAGAGCTAAAAAATCAACACCAAACACACACACACACGTATAGAATTTAAATAAAATAAAAAATAAAAAAACTCAAATTAATCTTTAAACATATTAGTAATAAGATAAAATCTAACAATTTCCCGGCGACTACGCCAATTTGATCACTGCAAAATTCGCAGATTAATTGCAAATACAGTGGCAAATAAATTTATAGAAGTATCCAAAGGTAGTAAAACCTAGAGGAATTGAATAATGAAATTATCTCATATACTAACCACAGTTCAAAGATTTATTGTTGGAGTAGACAAAAAATTAGGTTTTGGTTTTGGAAAATAAAGATAACAAAACTAGAATTTAAAGGGTTTTAAAAGCAAAGTAAAGAACACATATTCTAGGGCAAATAGTCAATCAGAATACATGTCAAATCAATCAACTCATCATGGTGGGAAATCATATAAAGTGTTAAAATTCCTTGGTTTGGCAATTTTAACTTAGGTTGTTATCCTATATATGCTTGGTTGGCCTCAAGAACACAATAATAATCAACCCCAATAAACATAAATTGAATCCCTATAATTGACTACTCTTCCTTTTGAGAAAGAAAACCAATTATATTCAAATTCATCTTCTTATTATTAATCTTCTCCTCTCGGTCTTTCGATTAACCATTATGAACATAGAATCAAATTCAGCTATCGATCCATCATCTATTCTAAGTTCTATCAATTAAATTAGGAATTGAAACCACGCAAATTGCATAATAAAAACCTACAATGAAAAGTAAAGATCGTTCAAGTCTTCAATCTCCAAAAACTTGAAATAAAAACTAAAACTCTTCAAAAATCCAGAAATTCTTCAATAATCAAGCTTAATCCCTCTAAACTTGAACTATATGAGTATTTATAGAGGTAGATGTGTATAAAATGGGATCTAGGGCCAAAAATATTATTTAATCATAAAAATCACAATTTTTCCTTTTTCTGGGCCTGCGTCGGTCGATATGGACCTTGCGTTGGTCATCACAGAATCTTCTACGTCGGTTAAAATAGAGGCCATTTTTCGCCCCTTTCGATCCTTCTGCGCAGTCTCACAGTTTTGGCCATAACTTTTGCTCCCAAACTCCAATTGACCCGATTCCATTTGCATTGGAAAGCTAAATCAAAGATATTTCTATCTCCATGCTCTATTAGCTCAGATTCCATGTGTGGAAGAAGTCGCGATTGTTTCTTTGAACATCAACTGCTTTCAGTACGGGTTTCCAATGAATTTAGCCTAAAACCTGTAAAAACTCACTATGACAATCATAATACCCCATACACACGACTTATGCATAAAATATATAAATAAACTCAACAAAACTAAATAAAATTCAAGAAAACAAGATAGATAAGTGAGTCAATTTACGAGCTTAGCAATGCTCCTATTGAAATGCAGAAGATGGCTTATGCGGAATACCTGGATTGTAGAAACTATTGGACTGGGTGCGCAGAGATTTGATCATCAATCCACTTTCTTGTGCAACAAGATTTAATCCTACAAGATGAAGAAATTAAATCTACTAAAATTATGAAAATAATTTGAAAAAACTTAGAGAGATAAAGAAGAGATAGATCCTCTAGATCTGATCTTCTGATTTGTATCCCAACTGAGATACGGTAATCTGGTGAAGATTCCCTCCAGATTCTATGCCTATCGAGAAGCATAATTGCCTCATTCTTTCTCAGATCAAAATTGCCAATCACAGCTCCCAACTGGTGTTTTGCAACTTATGATCTTGTGGTGTTTTGTGATCTGAGAGTCTGAGGGATATTTATAGGAGAAATCTGATCTCCGATAGGCTTGAGCAATAATGGGCCAGACTAGGGACCAGAATGCAAATAGAAAATATGGCCTATCAATTAATTAATTCTCATACTCAACCCAGAATATAATTAACTAATTAATATTGATTCAATGCAATAGAGAATCTATACTATCCTACTTATTTGCTACCACGTTATGAGGAACGGGTTGCATTGGCTCGGTTATTTCCCATATTTAAGGTTAACATACATTAATTAATTAATTTGAGCTCTGACAAGCTGCTCAGTGAATGTCACCATCCCATACTAGATATGGTTACCTAGTTCCAGTCAAGACAGTCATACAAAAATTTTTACCACCTAAGATACAGATATACAAGTTCGACAAGAACTCTCCACCATGGTATCTAAATGTGACACACAAATCCGTGTATACTTTTGTACCTTCATTTAGGCATAAAATCCCATCAAGCCATCAATATCAAGATTCTTTTAATGTCAGATAAAAGAATCAATCCTCCTTAGGTCCTATCAATGCGTACCGCACACACCAGATATACCAAGCAACCAAGATAAGCTGCTTATTACCGCGTATGCTGCAGCTTATACCCACAGTCTATCCTGGGACTGTCTCAGCTGTGATACCATTTACATCTCTCTAGGTTAACCGATATATATGAATCTTTTGTGATCCACTACACACCGTATGATCTCCCTATCAACGAGATAAGAGGATACTTACATTAGCGACACATGTTGGTTAATTTCAGACGGGAGATGAACATACAACATTAATGATTCCCAATATATTGACCAATAACTCTTGTACATAATATACTAATCATAATGCTTTCAGTTTACAAATCCATCAATCTCCCACTTATACTCAAAGCATTATGGAAGTGCTTTCCAAAATATTGAGTGTCTATCCTAATCTAGCTATTATGTCAACATCTCACGTGACTGGCTGTAATCTCAGTCCAAGGTTACGTACATGCATCTCGTAGACCTTCTGTGGCAGAGATTTTTTGAATGGATCTGTTAGATTTTCCTTTGTGTCAATTTTCTCTATTAGCACTTCACCCCTAGTCACGATTTCTCGTATGATATGGTACTTCCTCTCAATGTGTTTTGGTGCTCTGTGAGTTCATGGTTCCTTTGAGTTCGCCACAGCACAAGAGTTATCACAATACACATTGATAGTCTTGGGCAACTTAGGAATCACGTCCAACTCCAGAAGAAATTTTCGAAACCATACTGCTTCTTTTGAAGCTTCGGAAGCTGCCACATATTCTGCTTTCATGGTAGAGTCCGAAATGCACTTCTTCTTTGCACTTCTCCTTGATATAGCCCCAACTCCCAATGTAAACACATAGCCAGAGGTGGACTTCTTTTCATCCTGGTTGCCTAGAAATCCAAATTCTTATAACCCACAGGGATAAAATCTTCACACTAATAGACGAGACAATAGTCTCTAGTCATTTTCAAGTATTTGAGAAAGTGCTTTATCGCGCTCCAATACGTCTGCTCAGGGTTAGACTAATATCTTGCTACCATGCCCATGGCAAAGCAGATATCTTGCCTCATATATAGCATTGCATACATAAGAGTTTCCACGTCGATGCATACGGTACCTTACTCATCTCATTTTTCCCCTTTTGTGCCTCTGGACACTGTTCCTTAGAAAGATGTACACCATGCCTAGAGGGTAACAAACCCTTCTTGATAGTTTGCATGTGAAAACGAATAATCACAATATCCATATATGAAGCTTGAGACAATGCTAACATCCTTTTCTTGTGAACTCGCAAGACTTTTATCCCCAGGATGTACCCTGCATTCTCAAGATCCTTCATATGAAACTGATTGGATAACCACCCTTTTATGTCCGACAATACCCCCATTTTGTTGCCAATTAGGAGAATATCATCTACATAAGGTGTAAGGAACACCACACTTCCACTGACACATAGGCCGTACACACAACTCTCGTTTAAGCAGTGTGAAAATCCATAAGATTTAATCACGTCATCAAACCATAAGTTCCATGACCTTGATGCTTGCTAGAGTCCGTATAAAGAATTTTTGAGCTTCAAGACCAAATGCTCTTCGCCCTTCTGCACATATCCTTCTGGCTGTTGCATATAGATGTCACAACCTTCCTCACGGTACCCGTCTAGAAATGTTGTTTTGACATCCATCAGCTAGATCTCTAGGTCTTGTGTGCTGCTATGGCAAGGAGTATCCAAATGGACTTAAGCTTGGCTACCGGTGAGAAGGTGTCATCATAGTCTATACCCTCTTTCTGACTATAACCCTTTGCCACCAACTTTGCTTTATAAGTCGTAATTTCCCCAGTCTCTCTTATCTTTCTCTTGTATACCCATTTGCATCCTATGGCTCGATAGTCATCTGTCAAATCAGTTTTCTGGTATAAATCCATAATCTTTATGAATTCTATTTCCAAATTCATGACAACCCACCATTTGTCCACATTTGTATTAGATACTGCCTCGTCGTATATTCATGGGTTGGTTGTAGGGATTTCATGGTGAACCAAACCACCAAATTTGAATAAACCCGGACCGTTAATGGATGTTGAGAAAAATAACCAAACGATAAACCCTAGCATGCTCCTATGAATTTAATGCAGTTGATTTTGAGTTTTATCTTATCTATGCAGAAGGTTATTGACTCTTCATTCCCCCTTAAGGTGATCTCTCCTTTCTTGCAGTCGATCAGGACACCAGCTGTGTCGAGGAACTCTCTTCCCAGGATCATTGGAGTGTTGGCATCTTCCTTCATGTCGTGGATAACAAAATCTGCAGGGAAAATCAAATGACCAACAGGAATGAGAACATCTTCTACGATACCTTTGGGCTTGGACACAGATCGGTCCGCCATCTGAAGAGTAATTGTAGTGGCTCTCATCTCTCCGATTTCCAGCTTCTTGTAGATGGACCAGGGCATCAGATTGATGCTCGCCCCGGTGTCACATAGCACATTCTGGAATTCTTTGCCTCCGATCTCGATCGGTATCGAGAAGCATCCTGGGTCAGACCTCTTGATCGGGATCTGCTTCTGCAACAGTAAACTGCACTCCTCATGAATCCTCACTGTCTCATTCTCCATGAATTGCTTCTTTTCTCTCATCAGTCTTCTGAGGAACTTCATGTAACCTGGTATCTCCCTGAGAGCTTCAACAAGAGGTATATTAATATTCACCTTTTTAAGATTTTCAACAAAACTAGTGAATTTAGAGTCTTCCCTTTGCTTTGCGAATCTCTGTGGGAAGGGCATGGGAGGCACCAGATCAGTTTTTCTTCCTTTCTTTTCCTTCTCGCTCTGTTTTGCCTTCTGTTTCGACCGGAATGCATCGATCTCGGCCGTCCTGCTCTTCTTCTGCCCCAGCCGTTCTTGGCTTGTCTCGGCCGGGATGGCTGGCTCTGTCTCGGCCGTGTCGTCTTCAATCTTGGCCGTCCTGCTTCCCTCTGCCTCGACCGGGATGGAATCCATCTCGGCCAAGACAGAGCGGTCTTCCGCGGGATTTTTCTCCTCTGCTTCATTCAATCCTCCTTCCGGGTTGCTCGGGCCTTCATATCTCCTTCCAGATCAAAGCGAGATGGCATTGACTGACTTTTCCTTTGCCGGGTTTGTTACTGTGGTGCTCGGAAGTTGCCTCGGCTTGTGCTGATTTCCCAAGGTGGCAGAGATCTGACTCAACTGGGTGTCTATCATCTGCAGATGCTTTGTCATCAGTTGCATGTGATTGGTCATCCCTTTCACCTCATTTTCCACCTTGCCGAATCTGTTGTCTGAGCTCTTTATGAATTTCTCCAATGTGTCTTCCAGCACGGACTTCTTTCTCTCCACAATTTCGCCTCCAGTACCTACATCAAAACCAGGAGGAGTGTGCTCTGCAGCAGTGGGGTTAGCGTAAGAAAAACCAGGGTGAGATCGCCCATGGTTATAGTGATACCCCTGATTACCGCGGTAGTTATTGTGATAACCACCGCCTACGTAGTTTACCTCCGAACTTCCAGCTCCAGATGAACTGCTTGTTCCTCGATTGATGTAATCAGCCTCCACCGGTACAATTACCATGCTTTGCTCAGTAGGGTTGGCAGCAACCTTTGTGGTCCCCAGTTTCTCGATTTTCTCTCGGAGTTTCTTCACTTCAGAAACCACATCAAACTCTGGCTTGGCCTCAACAGCTTTGACTGGAATTTGTCTCTCAGTTGGCCACTGATGGCTGTTCAGTGCCATGTCCGCCATAAGTCTCATACTCTCTGCTCCACTTTTCTTCATCAAGATCCCGCCAGCAGATGCATCCACCAATTCCTTCATGTGAGGATTCAGACCTTCATAGAAGTGGCAGACTGCATCTCGAGATCAATTCCATGTCCAGCGCAGAGTCGCAGGAGTTCCTTGTAACTCTTCCAAGCTTCATGCAGTGACTCATCATAGAGTTGCTTGAATGCGGTGATGCTTTCCTCTTCAGTAGCAGGCTCGGTGGGAAGTAGTTGGTGAGGAATGCTGCTCGCAGTTCCTCCCATGTCCCGATTTGGCTTTTATCAAGCCCAGCATACCAAGACCGCGCCTCGTCTCTGAGTGAGAACGAGAACAGTCTCATCCTGATGGCATCTTGGGGGACTCCATTCTGCTTTATCGTGTCGCACACCTCTATGAATTGGCTGAGGTGGGCATACGGATCCTCTACGGCTCTTCCCCCAAACTAATTCTGCTGCACCATCTGTATCAGCCCTGTGTGCAGCTCAAAATTGTTGGCATTGATGCCAACCCTGAATCCGGCTTTCTCCTGCTGTGGTAAAAATCGGTCTAGAATCGACCTCTGTGGAACCACCACCTGTCTTTCATTCAGCTCCGCCAGTCTTGCGGCTTGCTCGGCTTGGGTAGCTAGCTTGGGCTGCAAGAAGTTGCGCCCTCAGTTGTTGCACCTCATTCACAAACTGTCTCTGCTCCTCCGGTGTCATGTTCTACAGAGGGGCTTCCGGATTTGCTTCCATCTCAAAATTCAATCTCTTCCCTTTCTTTCTGATGTTCCTGCAGGTTGCTTCGATTTCTGGTATGAAAGGTTCAAGTGCCTTTCCTTTGTTCCGCGTGTTCACGCACCTGCACAGAAAACGAGGAAGAAATCAGTATGTCCCGGCCGTGATAATACGTATCTCGATCGGGATGAAAGTGTTCGTCTCAGCCAGTTTAGGACTCAACTCGGCCGGGATGGAAGAATACGTCTCGACCGTGGTGGGACTCACCTCGGTCGAGACAGACACGACTCAGAAAAACTCACGCGAATAAAAAAAATAGAACTGACTTGAAAATTAAAAGTAAAAATTAAGAAAATACAACCCAATCCAGAAGTTCTTCAACTTTCCAGTAACAACTCGCCGTCTGACTATCCCCGGCAACGGCGCCAATTTGATCGATGCTAAATCTGCATACAAATTACAGCAAAGGGCAAATAAATTTATAAACAACCCAGGGGTTGGTCGATCCCACAAGGATAGTGCAACGAAGGGAAATCATATACTGGATATAGTTTTCAAAGCTTTTGTTTGGGTAAATCAATTCAAAAGGGTTTTGAGTTTTTCAAAGCAAGGAAATTAAAGGGATAAAAATAAATATTAAAAAGCACAGATTCCAGGGAAATCTACCAACCTGATCAACATGCAAGAAACAAATATTCAAACCCAGAAAATATATTTTTGGTGGAAAATCTGTTAATGTGGAATTAATTCCTTGGTCGGGCAATTAAATCCTAAATTACTAACTAGTGGTTATCTCCTCTCGGTCTCAAACACACAAAGTTAATCAATTTCATAAAAATCCAGATTAATCCTACAATTGAAATCTTCTTGGTCGGACAGATAATCAAAAGTATTAAACCCTAACTTCCTGTTACTAACCTTCACCTCTCGGTCCTTCGATTAATTAACTGAAACCTACCTCAATCTTCATCTCTCGATCCTTCGATGAGAATAGATTTTAAATAAAACATAGGATTTAAACCAATAAAAGGGTTTGGACAATTGAATCAAAACATGTATCACAGAAGGAGAAACCCTAGAACCTGTTTAGGGTTCTAGCCTAACATATTGAAAGAAAACATTGCAGGGAAAAATAAAGATTGCATTCAAAAGTAAAGGTTCAACAAATAAAAGTAAAGAGGAATTCTAACAAACTTAAAGAAAACATAAAATAAGGAACGGTAAAGAAGAAGGTCTGAATTCTGAACTAATTATGAGTTTATATAGAAGTAGGGTTGAGGCCTTGGATGGATTTTTCAAAAGGTATAATTTATTGCTTCCATATTGATGTATATCTTGTTCCCCAAGCAATTCTCGCCCAAAATATGTGAAAATCTCGCCAAATCTCGCCTAAACAGTCTGTCTCGGCCGAGATGGCTCTTGCCACGACCGAGATGAATAATTCGGCCCGGCCGAGATGATTTGATTTTGGCCGAAACAGAGACATTTCGCCACTTCCGACCCTTCTGCGCAGTCTCACGGTTTTGGCCATAACTTTCGCATCCGAACTCCGATTGATTCGATTCCAGTTGAATTGGAAAGCCAACTCAAAGATCTTTCAATGCAATGCTCCATTAGCTCAGATTCCAACGGTGGAAGAATTGGTGACTGTTTCTTTGAACATTTGCTGCTTTCGGTACGAGTTCTCCATTGGATTTGGCCTAAAACCTGTAAAATCTCACCATGGCAAGCGTAATACCCTCTAATATACACTCATGCTCAGTTTTTTCAAGAAAACAAGTTAAAATGCATAAAAGAAAGGGAAAACAAAGCGATAAGTGAGTAGAAAAACGAGCTTATCATGGGCCTAACAATTAATTAATTCTCATGTCCACAACCCAGGACACAATTAATTAATATTAATCATTTTTCACCACATAATTAATAGTGACTTTCACCTTTATTACCACGTTATGAGAATGGGCTGCATTTACTTGAGAATCCCCATATTTAAGGTTACTGGACATTCATTAATTTATTGGAGCTTCTGACAAGCTTCCACAATTAATTAATTTCTTATTTCCTGAGCAGTACCACTCAAACCTTATCACTCATGCTTGAACTTAATCAGCCTGCATGACTTTAGCACGATGAACATTATTGAGCTCCTCAGGGAATGTCCCCATCCTATTACTCAGATATGGTTACCTTGCTCCAGTCTCAGGTTGTAATACACGAACTGCTGCTACCTAAGATGCAGGTATACGAGAACATTACTCAGGCTCTCCACCATGGCAAGTGAAAGAAACAGTCAACCCATGCATACCCCTGAACCTTTGTTAGGGTTTGGACTCAATCAAGATCGAGATCTTGTATTCTCTGATGTCAGACAATAGAATACATCTCATTGTGGTCCAATCAATACGCAACCGCACGTACCAGCATATCAAGTAATCAAGACAGATTACTTCTTTCCGACTATGTTGTAGCCTACATTGATAGACTTATCCTCATACTATCTTTTGCGATCTACAATACGTCGTATGATCGTCCCTATCGGTGAGATCAGAGGATACCATTATTACTCGAATGTAAGCTTGTTCGTATACTCATCGTAATAAATGCTTTCTGTATACAAAACCCAACATCGATATCATCCAGTTTGTTCTCTAGGATCAAGTCAGAAGACTCTCTCATGAACATGTATCTTTCCGGTTGTCGAACAACCATCCCACTATAATAAGGCATCTGAGTCATGTTATTAGGTCGCACAGTACTCGATGGTGCTATACCTTGCATTGATGGTAGTGTTGGTAGTCCCTTACCGGTTCGAAGTTAATCTACCAGTACGCTGGTTTTTCATGATGGAATCACTTCATCATGTCTAAGCATGTGGAGAATGATTTCACTCTTAGATCTGTGTGCACCGCTTATGTGTCAGTGGAAACGTGGTTTTTCTTGTACTTTATGTAGATGAAATCCTCTTATTCAGAAATAATGTGGAGGTGTTGTCAAGTATTAAAGGATGGCTATCCAAATAGTTTCAAATGAAAGATCTGGGAAATGCCGGTTACATCATTGGAATCAAGGTCTTGTGAAATTTTAGGAATATGATGTTAAGCTTATCCCAAGGTACTTACATTGATACTTTGTTGGCCTATTTCAGCATGCAAAATGCCAAGAGAGGCTTATTTCCTTATCGTCATGGTATTCATCTTTGAAAGTAACAGTGCCCTGTGATAGAGAATGAGAGAAATGAGATGGAAATAGTATTATATGCTTCAGCAGTGGGAAGTCTCATGTATGCGATGCTCTATACGAGGCCAGATATCTGCTATGTTGTTGGCAAGATACCAGTCTAATCCCGGTAAGGTGCATTGGAATGCGGTAAAACAAATTCTCAAGTATCTAAGGAGAACACGAGACCTATGTCTTGTATATAAGTACAAGAACTTACATCCTGTTGGGTATACAGATTTTGATTTCTAGTCGAATCAAGATGAGAGGAAGTCGACCTTTGGATATGTGTTTACCTTGGGAGAAGGAGATGTATCTTGGAGGAGTGCGAAACAGAAGTATATTGCGGACTCCACCACGGAAGCTGAGTATGTAGCAACTTCAGAAGCTTCAAAAGAAGCTATATGGTTCGAAACTTCCTCCTAGAGTTGGATATTATTCCGAGCTTGCTTAAAGCAATCACAATATATTGTGATAATATTGGTGCAGTGGCAAACTCAAAGGAACCCAGGTCTCACAAGGCATCAAAACATATAGAATAAAGTACCACATCATATGAGAAGTCGTAGCAATAGGCGATGTGCATATCCAAAAGATAGATACAAAGGAGAATGTAAAATATCCATTTACAAAGGGCTTACCTCAGAAGATCAATGAGGAACACGTTCATAATATTGGATTAAAGATATGAAGCCAGACACTATGTGTTCAATTTTGTAATAGCTAGATTTATAGACACACTTAATACTCAGTAAAAGTAATGGATTATGCTTTGAGTATAAGTGGGACATTGTTGGGATTGTATACTAATCTTCATATATGTTGCATCAACAATGCTCGCTAATGATATAACAATTAACATACAATGAACTATACTATCCAATTATCTCGTCGATAGGGATGACCACATGGTGTGTAGGAGATCACAGAGGATCATAAGGCTAGATTGACCTAGCGAGGTATAAACAGTATCACGGTTGAGACAGTCCCGGGATAGGCTATTATGCTGCGACACATAAGATCATACGTGATCTTATCCTAGCTACTTGAATGTGCTGGTACATCTTTATGTATTGATGGGATCAATAGTGGGATGTGCCATTCTCAGTGATATAGGAATGAGCCAGATCCCTAACATACTTCCTATGATCTTAAACCTAACAGAAGGCTAAAGGACACATACAGATTGACCACACTGATTTGCTATGATGGCGAGTCTTACTTGTACTCTTATATCTGCATTTTGGGTGTTGCGAATTTGTGTGTGGCCTGCTTAGGCTAGATGTGTAGGTAAGCTTATCCACTTCAGGATGGTGACATTCCCTAACGAGCTCACAAGGATCTTTATGCTAAGTCCTGCAGGCTGAATTGTTAATTCAGGCATAAGGTACTACTCAAAAAATAAGATATTAATTAAATATAGCAAATTGTCATATGCCAAATTAATCAATGAATGTCTAAAACTTTAAATATATGGATCATGTTAGTTTAATGCAACCCATTTCTAATAACGTGGTAATAAAGGGGTGAGTTAGCATTGTTTTCCTTGGTGAAAGCAAAACAATGTTTTATTAATTAATTGTGTTCTGGGTTGAATAAGGAATGATTAATTAATTAGGAAGGCCCACTTTATTATTTGAATTTGATCCCTAGTCTGGCCCACAAACTGCTCAGAGCCCATTAGTATTAGGGGTTTAGATACCCTAATACTATAAATACCCCTTCTCTTTATCATATCATTATTAGATTTAATATTCAACACAAAATATTGAGAAAAGAGAGAGAAAAGGGGCGACGACTATCAGTAGGAGGAACTGATCAATTCCTATGGATCTCTAATTCAACTCGGTAGCATATAAACACTAGATTTTCGAGGAGCAAGGAAACATATCAGAAGAAAAATTTGTAGGAACACCAATCAACTCAGTCAACCATTGTTATTCTATCCGTAGGAGTTCAGGTATCCCTAAATTCATCTGCTGCACTTAATTTTGTAGGAGTATGCTTAGGTTTGACCGATTAATTTAATTCAAATTTATTTTCGGTATCCTAAGAACAATCCTTGGCAAAGTAATTAAAGTGACAACTCACATTGGCTATTGTAGACTCGAATCCTACTATTGGTATCAGAGCCAGGTTCCAGTTTATAGGCTCTATCCTAGATTAATTATGATCAAATAAATTTTTATAATTATGGTTGGATTTAAATTGTCTTGTATGTTTTTTGTTCTCGTGGCCTTCTCATTTTGGTTTTGTTTTTCACCACGAGAAAATCCGTGTTAGATTGATAGGGAAAATTCTACAATAGATCTAGATCTATTTTTGTATTTTTATATTTCAATCTCTAAATCTAAAACCCTAGACAAGAACAAGAACAAGATAGTTCCAACAACAAGAAGCCAGCCACCAACCGGAGCAGGCGGCGGTGTCCGGCTTTGGTGGCGGCGCAGAAAACCCTTGGGTTTTGCTACGCGTGATTGCACCACCTTGCACCGTACGCGCCTCCCTGACCTCCTGCATCATCAACGGCCATCCCAAGCAAGCACAGAATGGTGGACGCCGGCTGGTTTTATGGCCAGATGGTGGTTGCAGCGAGCGTGGATGGTGGCGGCGGCGTGTAGCAGCAAACCCTAGGGTTTGTGCTTCACGCGGCTGGGCCGCGCCTTCGCAGGTGTTCGCAAGCCTTGGCCTCCTCACTCTCTCCCTGTCGTCTCTTTTGGCGATGATGATGGTGGCGTTGGATGGTGGCCGCACGCATAAGGTACGCGACAGTTTGCTACGAAGGCTGTAGTAGATCACGGTTCATGATTATAGCCATTTGGCTATGAACAGCCGCAAATGCCAGCCCTCCCTCTTGCTGGTTATGTGGTGGCAGCTGGCGTGGATGGCGAGGCTGCAGAGATCGGCGCCGGTGGTGGCTAGGGTTTCAAGCAAACTCTTAGATATGTGCAGCTGGGCCTGTTTTCGGGCTTTCCAGCTTGGAGGTGGCTCGGCTCAGCTGTGAACCCTAGTTTTGGCCCATTATGCAGCCCGATTTGCAGATTTGACAGTTGGAGCCCAATT
>JAPKLW010000003.1:1471682-1492520 GCA_026898455.1 Plectranthus barbatus
GGATCAACAGTGGGATGCGCCGTTCTCATTGACATATGAACAAGCCAGATCCCTAACATACTCTCTGTGATCTTAAATCGTACTGAAGGATAAGGGGCACACACAGATTGACTGCACTTTGATTTACCATGGTGGCGGGTCTTACATGTACCCTTATGCCCGTATTTTGGGTGTTGGCAATTTGTGTGGGGTCTGCTTAGTCTGGATGTATGGTAACATATCCGTTAAGGATGGTGACATTCCCTGATGAGCTCACAAAGGTTCATTATGCTAAACCCTGCAGGTTGAATTATTTAATTCAGGCATAAGTGATAAAAGGTGAGTGGTGTTATTCAGGAAATAAGAAATTAATTAATTGTGGCTGATTGTCATAAGCCAAATTAATTAATGAATGTCTGAAACCTTAAATATGTGGATCAAGTTAGTTTGGTGCAACCCGTTCCTAATAACGTGGTAATAAAGGGGCGAGTCAGTATTGTTACCGTGGTGAAGGTTAAAACAATACTTTATTAATTAATTAAATGTTCTGGGTTGGACATGAGAGAATTAATTAATAAAAGAGGGCCCACTTTATTATTTGCATCTGATCCCTGGTCTGGCCCATTAACTGCTCTCAGCCCATTAGGGTTAGGGTTTCATAAACCCTAACACTATAAATACCCCCTCTCTATTGGATCAACACAATTTTGGTGTGCACACTTTTCAGTAGCCGTCAGTTCAGAAACTAGGGTTTCAGAACAGACAGAGAGAGAGGGGCGACGGCTGGATCTACGAGGGAGGAGATTGATCGACTTCTCCGGAGCTCGGATCTAACTTGGTAGAATAATCCTCACCAGATTTCCAAGGAGCAAGGGATACAGATCAGAAGATCAGATCTGTAGGAACAAGAGAAGAGATTCAAAAGTTCCATATTCCGCTTCAGATCTGAATAGGTTTTCACCGTTATCATTCTCCGATCTGTCCTGTGGATCAAACGGTGAAACAAGGTATAATTCTATATCCATCCTATGCAATTTATTTTGTAGGAGCATGCATAGGCTTTCGCATGGTTTGTTTAATAGAAATTTATTCCTGGTATCCTAAGAACGATCCTTGGCAAGTGTTTATTTAATGGCAATTAATATTGCCCATCGTAGACTCAATCCCTACAGCTAATGCATTCGAAGATGATACCAAACAACAGAAAAAGAAGTTGATTAATAAGTCTAGAATTACTATCTTTCTAAGCCTAGATGATAAAGTTTTGACGAAAGTTTCTAGAGAGGATTCTACATCCAATGTTTGGAAGAAATTTGAGACTCTCTACATTGCCAAGTCATCGGTCAATAGGTTATACATGAAATACAAACTTTACTCTTACAGATTCACAGATGATAGAGGGATCTTGGATCAATTGGATGAGTTTAATAAGGTGATTGAAGACTTACAGTAAATAGGGGTCAAATTAGAAGATTAAGACAATGCTACTCACCTGTTAAATTCCCACCCACGGTCCTATGTTAACTTGAAGGATGCCACGATCTATGGCAGGGTAGAATCTATCACTCTATAGGAGGTGCAGTCAGCCATTAAGCAAAAGGACGTTGAGAAACTATTTGAGGCTGACTCCCAATCTCACTCTTCATCTGTAGTTAGGTTGATGATAAAGGGAAAAAAATAAAGGCAACTTTAAGAAGCCATTTGTGAATCAGAGATCTAGGTATCAAGATAGAAAAAATTTTGGAGCTTGTAAAGGATTCAAACCTTCCTTCTCACATGGAAGAGGAGAAACTAGTCAGGGGTTCTCTGATAACAAGCCACCTTACTAGAGCCAAGAGTCAAGATTTTTCCACTATTATAAGAAATCTGGCCATTTTATTTGAGACTCCCCTATTTTGAAATTGAAAGTGCAAAACAATTTTGGTTCTAACACTGTAAATGGCAATGAAGTTTTGGTGGAGGAAGTACTGAATATAGGGGATGAACTAGGTGATGAAGGGTTGATATTGGACTCAGGCTCCTTCCAAATGTGTCCAAACATAAGTTGGTTTGTGGATATTGAGATGGTGGGCTATAGATCAGTCATACTTGGTAACCACATGTAACATACAAGAAGTAGCTTAGTCCTAATACAAGATCACTTAGGAGAGTTCAAACTTTTTACTAATGTTAGATATATACCGGAAGTGAAGAGAAATTTGATATCTATTGGAGTATTGGAATCAAAGGGATATAAGTTTGAAGGACTGGAAGGAAGTAAAACTATAAGCAATGGAGATAATGGCATTCTAAAGGGAAAGAGAGTAACTAGTATCTACTTCATGTTTGCAACTATTGTGGTTGGGCAAATAGATTATGTAAAAGAGGTTGATACCAAGATTTGGCATGATAGACTTGGACACTTAAATAGCAAAGGGATTTGATGAGCTAAGAAAGTTAGGGATTATTCAGGTAGGAAAGTCATCATATGTTGAGAAGTAACCTTATAACACGAGTCACTTCAGAAGTTAACATCCACTGGAATTCATCCATACTTACCTTTGGGGGCCTTTAAGGAAAGAAACACTTGGAGGTGGGCGATATTTCTTATCCAAATAGATGATTTCTCAATAAATGTATGGATCAATATGCTTAAATGCAAACACAAGGCATCACAGAGGTTTAAGGAATGGTGCATTCAAGCTGAAAGTGAGAAAGGAGTAAAGATCAAATGTATAAGGACTTACAATGGGTTGGAGTTCTTATCTAAAGAATTTAGTTTATTATATAGAGAAAAATGAATCAAAAGGAATAAAATGGATCCTTATAACTCTAAACAAAATGGTGTTGTTGAGAAGATAAACCGCACTCTAATTGAGAGAGTGAGGTGCTTGATGCAAGGCTTTGGACTGCAAAAAAGTTTTGGTGTGAGGCTTTTCAACTACCTCTTATTTGATCAATAAGAGTCCTTCTGCAGCATTAAAAAATAAGACTCCAAATTTTATGTGGTATGGAAGAAATGCTTATTACTTTTACTTAAAACCTTTTGGATGTTCATCTTATGCACACATTAAACAAGAGAAGCTTGAACTCAGAGCCTTAAAGTTTGTGATGCTTGGATATCCAGAAGGTGTGAAAGGATATTGATTGTGGTGTATTGAGCGTGGAAATCATAAACTTGTAATTAACAAAGATGTCATTTTTTATGAGAATAAGATTTTTTATTTAGACTGGTGGATTTGTATGCTGAAAGCATTATGATTGATATATTAGGAACAAAGTTTTTGGTTAATATATTGATAATCATTAATGTTGTATTTTCATCTCTTATCTGAATTAACAAGCATGTATCCCAAATGACTCTATTCTCTTATCTCGTCGATAAATAGATAGATCATACGGTGTGTTGTAGATCATAGAATATTGTATGGATCACTTAACCAAGTGAGATATCACAGCTAAGACAGTCCTAGGATAGACAATGGTTTAAGTTGCAGCAAAGTCAGTATTTAATGACTTGTCTTTCTCGCTAGATGTGCTGGTAAGTATTGATAGGACCTCACTGAGATTGGTTCTTTTATCTGACATTAAAAAAATCTTGATCTCGATGGCTTGATGATATCTGAAGCCTAACGAAAGTTCAAGAGGTATACATAAGTTTGTATGTAACTTTGAGATGCTATGATGGAGAGTCTTACATGTACTTGTCTATCTGCATCTTAGGTGATAGCAACTTGTGTATGACTTCTAGTTTTATAGTTAGGCAACCATATCCAGTATATGATGGTGACATTCCCTAAGATGCTTAAAAGGTTACATATGCTAAAGTCCTGCATGCTGATTAAGTTCAAGCATAAGTGAAAAGGTTGAGTGGTATAACTCTAGAATAAAAGATATTAATTAATTTGTAAGCTTGTCGGAACCTAAGTTAATTATTGAATGTATGTAACCTTAAATATGAGGATTTAGCAAGCCCATGCAACACGTTCCTCATAACGTGGTAACAAAATGGTAGGTCAATATTCATCCTCTGGTGGCAATAATCAATATTAATTAATTAATTAATTAATGAGTTGTATTTTGGGTTGAATAAATTAATTAATTAGTTGTTTTTTGGGTTGAATATGAGAATTAATTAATTTTGAGGCCTTCTTTGTTATTTGCGTACTAGTCTCTGGTTTGGCCCATTCAAGCCCATTAAGGTTCAAAATTGTCTTATAAATACCCCTCTCCCTCCGCTCCTCAAATCATAAGTTCTAAAGTTTTTGATCAGCAGACCAGAATTGGGAGCTAAAATTAGGCGATTGATCTGAGTAGAGAGAAGGAATATTTTGCTTCTAGATCGGTGCAATATCGGTAATCTTCACCAGAGATCCGGATACTAGGAAGGGATACAAACCAGAGATCAGATCTAGAGATTTAATTCTCAAAGTTTTCGACTTTTATTTGGTTAAATCACGAGATTTAATTCTGATTGTTTCAGATTTGAATCTAATTGCGCAAGAAGGATTCAAGGTCTAATTCCTGTGCAATAGTTCAGAGATAATTTCATACAGGTATTCCATGTAACTTTCTTTTGCTTTCAATAGAAGCATGCTAGGTTTTAATCAAAGACATAGCAATTATTTTTTACATCCAATAATCGTTTCTTGGCAAACGGATTTATGCAATTCAATTTGCAAAGTAAAAATCCCTTCATAGACTAGAAGGAAGAAGGTAGTTCTTAAGTAGATAGTCATGAACAAATTGATGAAGAAAAAAAGGCTTCACAATCTGATACTGGTAATGGTGAGACTATTGTCCTATAGATGTCCTATTTCTTAGTCTTAACATAATTGAGAAGTTGGACAGAGATTAACCTAGAAACTATGAAGATGTTGTATCTGGAAGTGAAATGGTGCATTGGCTTAAAGCTACGGAGGAAGCGGTTGCTTCCTTAATGAAAAACAAGACATGGAAATTGGTTGACAGAGAGAATGCTCAATCATGTTTTGGCTACAAGTGGGTCTTCACAAGGAAGCTGGAGAACTCAGAAATATATATATATATATATATATATATATATATATATATGTATATATATATATTAGAGACAAGGCAAGATTAGTTGCCAAAGATTATATATACACATAAAGAATGAATTGATTTCTCTGACATGTTTTCTATAGCTCTTAAGCATATTATTCTATAAGGATCCGTCTTGCTATTGTTGTACAATCTGACTTAGAGCTTAACCAACTCAATGTTAACACATCATTTTTGCATGGTGAGCTTGAATAGGTGTTTTATAAGGATCAGCCACCAGGTTTTATTCAAACAGGAGATAGAGGAAAGGTTTGTCTACTTTAGAAATCCATTTATAGCCTGAAATAAAGCCCAACACAATGGAACAAGAGATTTGACTCTCTCATGTTAAGAACTGGTTTCTAAAGGTCTAATTTTGATTAATGTGTATATTTGAGGGTTGGAGCTAACTCTGATCTTATTTGCTTGCTATAATATGTTTATGATATGTTCTTGGCTGGCAGTTTTGTGTTAGAAAATGAGAAAGTTAAGATGACTTGAAGAATGAGTTTGAGATGAAAGATATGGGAAAGGCTATTATGATTCTGGGAATGCAAATAGACAAAGATTGGTGGTGACTAGATTGGCGCATGAAGTCAGGAGGGAGAAATATTGACATGACTTCATTCTTGTTGTTGGATGTTTTTTAGCTGTGCAGATTGGAAAGAAGTGTAGCTCAGCTAGGTGTTTGTTCAAGATAATTAAAGTCGTGTTTCAATTTTTGATGATTTTATTAGTTCCATCGTTGATAGCTCACCACGTGTCAAAATCTTGTGCGTTGGTGAGATTAGTTAAAATAGTCGAGTTTGTTGTGGTTGATTTTTGTTATCTTCTTCATCGGGTTTGAGAGAGAATTTAGAGAGAGAGAGCTCGAGCATGGGATTTAATTTCTTTCATTTCTGTAATCGCCATATATTTTCAATAAAATTAGTGTGTCACTTTTCATGGATGTAATAAATTTGGCGAACCACATAAATCTTATGTTCTCAATTTTGATTTCTGCAAATTTATTAACTAGCGGTCTTGTTTTTTAGAAGGCCTTTCTCTTCAAATATTTATTATGGGAACTCAAATTCTCGTCGGTCTTGAGATATATTCATATCTTGTACAATTAGATCTAAGTGTATCTTATATATTTTCTAGATTTACATAGATTAGGATTAGCTATTCTATTATAAATACATGTATTGTACATTATTTTCATTGAGTGAAATACAAGATATATTTCCCCACATGGTATCAGCCTAAATCTTGGCCAAACCCCAATTTTCTGTTTCTTCTCCATTCTTCCGCATCGGCATTCATGGCTGCACCTGCCATCCTCGGCAATTTGCCGACTCTTCCGTTGTCTACCATCATTCACATGGTGAACATCAAACTCACGTCCTCTAATTACATGCTATGGTACGCTCAAATCGAGCCGTTACTTATCACATAGAACTTCATGCCGTACATTGATGGCACCGTTCAGCCTCGCCGCGAACTCTTGCCTCGTCTACCGGCGTAAACCCTGAGTATACGCAGTGGTATTCTTGAGACCAGTTGATCAAGCTATTCCTTGTCTCGACATTGACCGAAGAGTCCATGGCCGTTATTATTGGTTGCTCTACTTCCCACGACGTGTGGGATGCCCTATCTAGATCCTACAATCATCGATCAAAAGCTTGGGAACTTAGCCACGAAGACGACCTCGTATCCATGAAGCAAGGTGACCTTCATGTCGCAGACTATGGCCACTGGTTCAAGGGAATCTGCGATCAGCTTTCTGCTATTGGTCGCTCTATCGATGCCTCTGACAAGTCTCATTGGTTTCTGCGCGGCCTCTGCTCTTCGTTCTCGGCGTTCACAGTGGCTCAGATGGCTCAGGAACCCCTTCCGGATTTTGACACCCTTCTTGCCAGAGCACTCAGCCATAAGTTATTTATGAAGTTGGCTGGTTCCACCGCATCCGCACCATCGGTGGATTTTCATGCAGCCAATCAATCCAAGTCTCGCGATCAGGGTTCGAACCAATCTCGTGGTTGCGGCAAATTCAAGAGTAACAACAACAAAAAATGTAGGACCCCTTATTTGATTGCAATTCGCGCCCTCCACCCACGGCACAACTAGCTGAACCTTTCACGGCAAACTGCTCCATCTCTCCTTCTTCGGTGTCCGACTGGTATTTGGATACGGGTGCCTCTGCTCATATCGCTCAGGATGCTTCCACTCTTGATAACATCACCGACTACTCTGGTTCTGATAAAGTCATCGTCGGTAACGGTGAACGCCTTCGTATCTCTCATATTGGCTCTTTATGTCTATCTTCATCATTATCTCTGAATAATATTCTTGTTGTGCCGACTATTACGAAGAATCTTCTATCCGTCAGTCGGCTCACACATGACTATCCTGTTAATGTGTTTTTTACTGATGTGCAGTTTCAAATACAGTCGCGGCATACAGGAAAGATAATAGCCAATGGCGAGCGTAAGCATGGGTTGTACGTGCTCCATAATCTTATCTCTGCCCTCACTGCTCTCGCTCACACCCATCTTCCCCTAGCCTTGTTGGATCTGTGGCATTACCGTCTCGGCCATACCTCTCATAAAGTACTTAGTCTTTTATAGAGTCTTCATTTAATCTCTAGTACAAACTCTCCTAGGTCATCTACAGTTTGTACGTCGTGTCAGTTAGCAAAGAGTTCACATCTACATTTCTCTATCTCTGATAATCGAGCATCACATGTCTTAGACCTTATTCACTATGATCTTTGGGGACCTTCCCCTGTCAACTCCAGTTTTGGTTTTCGTTATTATGCAGTCTTTATAGATGATTTTTCTCGTTTTACCTGGTTTTATCCTCTCCGTGCCAAGTCTGACTTCTTTGATGTTTTTCTTAATTTTCACGCCTTTGTTGAAAATCAATTCTAACGTAAAATTAAGAAATTTCAAAGTGATGGTAGCACGAAATTTACAAACCTCCGTCTCAAATCCCATTTCACTAAACACGGCATTCACCACCTCATATCATGTCCTTACACACCTTCCCAAAACGATCGTGCCGAGCGGAAACATCGACACATCACAGAGATGGGCCTTTCCTTGCTTTTCCACTCAGCCGCACTTTCTTCTCTATAGGTTGATGCTTTTAGTTTTGCTGTATACGTCATAAATCGACTGCCAACACCACTTCTTCAAAATAAATCTCCCTTTGAACTTGTTTACAAGATCTCTCCCTCCTTCACCAATCTGAAAACTTGGGGGTGTCGAGTCTTTCCTTGCTTGCGTGATTACACTAAAAATAAGTTCTAACCACGCAGCACTCCTTGCGTCTTTATTGGATACAGCTCACATCACAAGGGTTTTCGGTGTCTAGATCCTTCTACATCTCGTATCTATGTTACCCAAAATGCCCGTTTTGATGAGTCTTACTTTCCCTTTTCCACTCAAAATTCCTCGACTCCAGCCACATCTTATTTTGACACAGCATCGCTCCCTCTATCCCATCCTCTAGATCCGCGAACACCACTCCTCCGCCATACTCTTTCTCCGATCATTGTTCAATTTGCCGTTCGGCCGAACCACCCTACACACCCCCGACTGATCCTCCACCACCTCCCAAAAACAATCTTACTCCTCCACCGCCACCTCCTCTCAACCCGTCCATCAGCCATCATCCCATGCAGATGCACGCCAAATCGGGTATTTTCAAACCTCGTTATCCGCTTAACATTAATTTGATTTCTGTATATTTTGTATCTACAGCTCTGCCTGAACCTCGCGGGATAAAATTCGCTCTCAAGGTTCCCGAATGGACAGCGGCCATGAAGGATGAGATGGTTGCTCTTATTTCAAATAAAACTTGGGTGTTGGTTCTGCGACCAGTAAATGCAAATGTGGTTGGATCGAAATGGGTCTATCATACCAAACTCTTAGCCGATGGCTCGATCGACAAATACAAAGCATGATTAGTTGCTCAAGGGTTTAGCCAAGTTCCTAGGTTCGACTTCACTCATACATTCAGTCCCATTGTCAAGGCTTCCACGGTACGTATTGTTCTCTCCATCGCTGTTATGAACTCTTGGCCTCTGCATCAATTAGACGTCAAGAATGTCTTCTTAAATGGGGTTCTGTCCACTCCGATTTTCATAGAATAAACCCCAGGCTTCATTGATCCACAATGTCCCTCTCACGTCTGTCGGCTCCAAAATGTTGTTTATGGATTTCGCCAAGCTCCTTTAGCTTGGTACCAGCGATTTCGGCAATTTCTATTATCCTTGGGTTTTCTATGAAGCACCGCGGACACTTCTCTATTTGTTTTCCGTCAACGGTCGATCCTAATATATTTATTGGTTTACATTGATGATATTATCATAACAGGAAATGATGCTCCTGCTATTTCAGCTCTCATGTCACGTTTAAAACTCGGAATTTTCTACCAAAAATCTTCGTCGACTGGGTTATTTTCTGGGTCTCGAGGCTACCTATTTCGACAACAAGCTGAAGCTCACTCAAACCATGTATGCTCTCGACATTCTCAAACGTGCAGACATGCTATATGCAAAACTGGTGTCTACTCCACTAACTCCCGGCGCAACCTTTGCTAAGGATGGTCCGTCCTTTGAAAATCCCACTCTTTACCGTTCGCTGCTTGGTGCTTTGCAGTATCTTACAATAACTCGCTCGGACCTCGCTTATTCTGTTAACACTATGAGTCAGTATCAGCAATCTCCGACGATCGAGCACTTTCAGGGTTTAAAACGGATGCTTCGCTACTTAAAGGGTACCGTTCACTTTAGTCTCATGTTTACACACGACCCTCTGGATTTGATCGGCTAATCGGACGCTGATTGGGCTCGCTGTCTGGATACTAGACGCTCCACATATGGTTACTCTCTATTTCTTGGCCCCAACCTTATTTCCTGGAGCGCGAAGAAGCAGCCAATGGTATCGCACTTAAGCTGTGAATCGGAATATCGTGCTATTACGAATACGACATCTGAAGTGCTATGGGTTTTGAACCTTCTACGTGATCTGCATGTTCGGCTCGCATCGACCCCATGCATATATTCTGATAATTCGAGTGCTTTATTCCTGACTCAAAACCCGGTCTCACATAAGCGAGCGAAGCATATTGATATTGATTATCATTTTGTTCAAGAATTAGTCAGTTCAAATCGGTTGTGCACCAGATTCATTCCTCTAGAGGATCAAGTAGCAGATATTTTCACTAAGAGTTTATTCAGGAAGCTCTTCGATTATTTTTGCTCCAAGCTTCGACTATCCTCGTCTTTGCTTGCAGGGGGTCTTGAAGATCTAAGTGTATCTTATATCTTTTCTAGATTTATATAGATTAGGGTTAGCTATTCTATTATAAATACATGTATTGTATATTATTTTCATTGAGTGAAATACAAGATATATTTCCCCACAGTCGGCAAGCATTGTCGGCATTCAAATCTACTTGGCGCATGTTCGCACACATGCATGGTACATGTTATAATTAATACAGCCGTTTAGGGTTCCACCGACAGCTTTTGTAGTGTCACGTTGTGTTTATGGAGAAAGAGAGAAATTTGACGAAAACTAGATCTGGATCTCACATGCATACATTCTTGTCTAGTAGGAAGTGCGGTGCCATTAACAGCCAGCTTTATTTTTCTATTTACGATCATGGCCTCATGGGCTTCAAATATCATCATCACATTAATTTAGGAGCCATTATTTATTTATTATTATTTGTATCAGTTTTGCGATTGAGACTAGATTGTATGTGGGAATAGCAATTCGTGATGATAGTATTTTCATTGTGTTGAGTTGTTATTGATATGATCTATTAAGATTTAATTCGTATCTAATTTATTAAGGAAATTTTAAATTTATATTTATATTCGATTCATTAAGTTTAAATACATATCTGCATGAATCTTATCTGCATCCGACAATAATCCGATAAGAATTCAATCTAAATGATTTGATATGAATCCGATCTAATAAAAATTCAGTAAGAATCCAATACAATTGTTACGATAAGATTCTGTTTCAATAAACACAACAGTAATCTAATAAAGATTCGATAAGATATTACAAATTATTCATATTTTATTGTTCAAATCTTGTCCTGGATAAATAAATAAAATTGCAGCTTCATTTGAAATTATAATCTTCATTCAAGCATCCAAAAATACATAATAAGTCAACATAGATAAATTTTAAATTCAAATATTAGTTGTCAATTTTTTTGTCATTTTCAAATACCCAGCAATCATCCACTTCAGTTGCCAATACTCAAACCACAAATTTGTGAGAGCGAACTATTAATTAGAATTTTAAATTTTATAACAATAAAATTAATTCTAAAAATTATCATGGTAAAGTTTCAAGAGTTGAGGCAATTGAAGAGCATTTAGACGAATCTATAATACTTTCATTAATATTTAAGTTCATAGTCTCACCAGCTAGTTCATCAGTTAATACAACTTAATTGAAAGCTTAAAATTGAGAAGAGAAATAAATCAAAAAAATATTATATTATATTAGTATAAAGAAAATAAATATTAAAAATATAAGGAAGCAATAAATATATACCGCTCTGGTGGTGAATGAAAAAGAAGGAACGGCGACAATGAATAACTTAGACATTTGAGTTTTTGGAAGGAATCTTAAATTAAACTAATATTTCAAAAATCAACTTATTGCTTATTATATTTAAATAAATAAATAAAACATAATATTTTTTTATTAATTTATTAATAGATATTCGTATCTGATTTGAATCCAATTCGTTTAACGAATTATACGATCCGATTTATAACCAAGCTAAATTCGATCCAAAATTTTTGTGTCTTTATGGTATCGATCTGATAAGGATTCATAAATAGTAAACCTTAATTCATAAATATTATTATTATATGAATTCGTGTTAAATTAAAAATTGACACCTATAATTGCATGCGATTTATAAAAGTGATAAATCGTTTTTTTTCGATACTTTATTATATAATTTACAACGAAAGGAAGATGTATATTAAGTTTCTACATAGAGTTATTTATATCAACTGATATATTTGGCCAAAGTAAATAATTTAATTATGAAATATCACCATATTTTATATTTAAAATTTTTAATAATAGAAATATCACCATGAAAGAGTTTAATCCTTGGGACTGACTGCGTGACTATTAATTATATATACTTACTAGATTTCCACTGCGCGATGCACAGCGTGTATAAATTATTAATTATATTTATTATAAAATTATTTGTAAAATATATGTATTATAGTTTAAAATTAAATAAATTAGTTCAGTAAGTTTTTAATATTAAAAAATAATAAAAAATAGCTCAAGTTTCTAATCAATTTAAATTTGATGACATAACTGTAAAATTTTAAGTTTAGAGGTGCTCAATAATATAAATATTTATACATGCTATATCTTTAAAACCTATTGACTTGATATTGAGTTAAAAAATAAAATACATTTTCATCAATAGTATATTGAAAAGCATAACTATCAATTGAAAAAATCCTAGCCATCCATACACTTAAATCAACAATGAAGACCGGTTCCTAGTCAATATATTCTAACTGATTAGTATATATATATATATAGGGATGTGATCCAGTGAAAACCACTCTTACCATAAGAAATAAGAACCAATACTCGTCATTGATTTAGATGAATGAACGCTCAGGATTTTACTAAAATCTTCGGTCATTTTATCTCAAAAGACCTGCATTATAGGGTATTTTTGTCATTTTGTACTTATTTAAGATTCTATTTGCATATTCAGCCTCGACATACATTATATATCTAACAAACAAGCATTATATACATAAGAAACATGCATTATATACCTAAGAAACATGCATTATATACCTAACATTCCTTATATATCTAACAAACATCTTCTTGCATTATAATATGGTATTACTCTTATTTGAGAATAACGTTACTATCGGTATTACTTCCTGCATTATATATGGCATTACTTATATTTTAGAGAAAAATTATATTACTTTCATTATAATGCGTATGTTATTACTATATAATGCATAACAAGTGCAAATATAATGATAAATGATGATTTCGCTGGAAAAAAAAAAAAAAACATGTTGCATTTATCTATCATATTCTGCATTATATACTATAACTTCACGCATTATATTGTACAACTGCATTCATTATATAAGAATTCGTGTACTGTTATGAGAATTATGTATATAATCACTAATTTTTATTTTTACGATGATGTTTTAATCGGAACTGTATTACTTTATTTTAGAGCAAAATTATTTTACTTACATTATAATACATAAGTTATTTGATTTGTGCATAAAGATTAATAATTTTCATTAGTTACATAGTTTACTCCCACTAAACATGTGCAATAGAGATTTAGTTTAAAAATAATAAAATCATATTATTTTGGTACATTAAAAAAAATTCAAATTAAGAGAATTATGATATTTATAATTTTAAGAGAGAGAGAAATAGAACTATATGCACTAAATATAAGATATTCATATCAAAATTGATATAGAAAATATCTTAATTAATATAGAAAATAATAAATAAGGAAAATTCTCTAATCTTTTAGATTGAAACATATCTATTATTAATTTTCTCAGAGATTTTTGTCATATATAAATTCTTATTCGTGCATCAAACTATTTAAAATCATTATTATAATGAATATTTGAATGTTTATCGTGTGAATCTTATTTTTAAGGTGAATCGATACTCCGTGGATCGCATTATTTTGACATCGATCGACATGCATTAAATACCTAGCAAACATTCATTATATACCTAACAAACATGCATTATATAATATAATAATATACATTTATATAATATAACAAAAAAACTACATAATTAAAACTAGTAATGTATGATCAATATTTATAACAACTATAATATTTTCTACAGTATGTAAAGATAATGAATTTTAATTTTTTTTGTTGATCTCGCATGAAAAAAACATATTGCGTTTTATCTATCATATTCTGCATTATATACTATAACTTCATGCATTATATTGTGCAACTTCATTCATTATATAAGAATTCGTGACTGTTACGAGAATTATGCATAAAATCACTAATTTTCATTGTTTACCATGATTTTAAAATCGAAGCATATGCAATAGAGATTTCGTTTGAAAGATAATTTAATTACCTTTAATTTGATATATGATACATGAAAAAATAATCTAAATCGAAGGAGTTATGGTCATTTAAAGATTTAGGATGATTTTAGAGGAGAGAGAAAAAATATTACAAAATTACCCTTTAATGCATGTTTTACTACACTATAATGCAAGATGGAAATTATTTAGTCTTGAGCGTTGGATCACCAATTTGGATGACCGAGATTGATTCTTATATTTACATGGTAAGGAGAGTTCTCATATGATCACTCCCCTATATATATATATAATCTGGTGAAAATGGGTCTTAATGTAATAAATGAGAATAGTTCATTTTTCCTTTTGTACGCAATTCGAAGATCAACGTACCTTCGATATGGAACTCTGACGTTTACATACATTTTTTGTTCATTTCCTGCATTAAAGTTATTTTACTAAATTTTATTAATGCACGTAAATGAACAAAAAATGTAAGCAAATGAAGGAAAATGAACTATTCTCGTTTCTTAAAATGACTTCAATGCAGATAAATGGACAAAAAATATAGGTAAAATGAAGAAAAGATGAGCTATTCTCATTGTTATGTTAGTTCCTCATATGTTAGTTTTGGTTTGTCGAACCAACTTAAGAATCAGTCAGTTCATATCGTTAGAGAAATTTCATATTTATAATTTTGTATAGGTAATTGAGTAGTAATATATTAGAAATTGCTCTACCCAGAAGATATCATTCGAAGATTGATTCAGCCAATTCTACGGAGAAGCAGATGTGTCTATCGGAAGTTACAAAGAATCAGTTGTGAAGCTATCAATTATAACAAGCTTCACAACTTATACGAAAAAGAGTTCTCTGAGAATTGATAGCAAAGTCAATTAACAAATAGTTGTTCTTACAAGTACACATTACTAAAAATGTCTGAACAACTTCAAACCTCATAAGTCATGTACAACGTCTAGAAGATGAAGCAAAATTCACATATTCGAAAACCTAAAAATACTCTCGATGAGTATAAAAAAAAGGTTGGTTGGTCAAAGGAAAAAATAACTGATGACATATCAGCTATAGAAGGCTGAGTATATGAAGAACTAAGATATTAGGTTTATGCTTGATCACTGTTAAAATTACAGATTAATTATAATATAGTGAGCAGATAAATTTATAATAACATGAAGGTTGTCGAACCCACAGGGACAGTGCAATGAAGATATTTCATGTATTGGATGCAGTTTATCAATTCTTTGTTTGAGCGAGTCAAAATCAAGAGAGAGGGTTTTTGTTTTTCAAATCAGAAAAGACTTTTGAACAAAATCAAATAATAAAAGGCACAGATTCTAGAGAAATTAACCAATCCAATCAACATGCAATAACCAATCAATCCAAACCCAAAATAATTATTAAGGTGGGAAATCTGTTAAATTGGAATTAATCCCTTGATTAGACAATTAAAATCTAGATTACTAGAAAGTGAATTTTACCTTTTGAGTCTCAATAACACAAACTAGCCAATCTCAATAAAAATACTGATTAAAACCCTACAATCGAATCTTCTTTGTAGGACAGCAAACAATTGTATCAAATTCTATTTTCCTTTCACAACTTATCTCCTCTCGGTCTCAAATTAACAACTATAAACCTAATTTAATTTTCATCTCTCGATCCTTCAATTGAAAATAGATTTTAAGATCAAAACCATATAATTTGAACAATTAATTAAGGGTTGAATTTAATTGAATTACAACATGATGAAAATGATGGAGAAAACCCTAGAACTTATTTAGGGTTTTAGCCAGACATGCTAAAAACACAAATTGCAATAAACATACAAGAATCCATTAAACTTACTTGAAGCATAAAGCAAACATGAATTGAAATCTCCAATGTCTTGAGTTCCAAACCATAAATTAAAGAAAACTGGAAACTTAAATTATTTCTAATGCTGAAAATTAAAGTAAAGACTTCCAATTTTTGAGCTATAAAGTCCTATTTATAAGGAAGGAAATTAAATCTTCAAAAGGTAATATGCTTGAGATGGAAAATCTCCAAATTGGGTCAAAATCTGCCTTTCGCCCTTACGTGTCAATCGGACATGGCGTGTGTCGATTGACACACATGCCAAGTCGACATGCCTCATTGCTCCTCTTCCTCGATCAAAATCTAGCCTCCATGTCGGTCGACACGCAGGATGTCGATCGACTTGGAGGTCAATCTTCAATCCTTTGTGTCGCCATGTCCTTCCTTCATACCGGACTCCTCCTTGTCCTCTATGTCGGTCGACATACTTGCGGTCGACTAATACAGAGGTATTTTGGGCGGATTTTTCTCTCTTTTGATCAACACTTCAACAATTCATCTCTTTTGTAACCAAAAACCTACAAAATTGAGCACGGCAAGCATAATACCCTCTATAAACAATTCATGCTCGATTATTCACCTAGATCTAACAAAAATGCAAGAAACAATAAAGGAAACAATGCGATAAGTGAGGCAAAATACAAGCTTATCAACCCCCCCCCCCCCCCCCACCAAACTTAATCACTTGATTGTCCTCAATCGACAAAAAGAATGAAACAAAAGTTCAAGCAGAAGAGAAGTGCAATGCCTCACAAGATTCATTATAATCAAATTCGAGAATCCACAAAACACTTTGTAAGAATCAGAAAATCAGTAAATCATGGAAGACTCACAATGGAAGTGTTTCACTCATTCCCTCAAGTGTTTAGGATAATATGAGATTACACCAGTCATGCAAATCAAGTTCTACTATAGGCTTGCAAATATTCTAAATCTCCACTGCAAATATGTGCACACAAGTCTAAGATCATAAATGACTTTATTCAAGGTTTTAATGTAGGCTTTTTAGCGAAATGTGGGGAAATATATGGCCAAGTGACTAAAATTAATTGAGTTCATAACTCTCAACAAATCAAAATCACCATCTAATGATATCCACCAATCTCCTATAATATTCAACGTCGACCAACACTCTTTTATTCATTTTTTTCTCATTTTTTTCTTTCACACACATCACTTTATGCTCTTAATAATTTTGTTTATACATTTGAGCTTATAAGGATCAACAAATACCTACAATTTTTTTAAAAAAATTTCATCAAATATATTTTTTTTTCTAGAGCCCAACCTTTTCTTTTATGTTTACCTTATAACAATATTTTATCTTTTTCAAACAATCCAAAACTCACTCTCATGGACAAGAGTTGATTACCGTATCATTTTTCCAACTCATAGACAAAGAAAGAAAAACACTTAGGCTCAAAAGGGCTTACTAGGGATAAATGTTTAAGTAGGACAATGTATGGGATAAATAGGCTAAACAAAGTTGCCCTAAAATCACTTCCTAAACTTGTGCACACTAGCAGTCTTGAAAAAGAAACAAAGCAAGTTCTAGAGATACTCAATAATATAGACACACTGAAAAACGAAATTAAGGCTCAAATCTCACACTTGGGACAATAATTCTTCCAAGTAAATATCAAATCATCATCAAACATTATGCCAATCTGAGTTTCAAATTAAGTAATCATGCAGTTTTCTACATTCATAGGCATTCTCAACCACTATTACAATTAATGCATACAAAAATCAATCGATTTAAATCTCGCGTTCTTGCTCAGGTTTTATCATAGCTACACAAATCTTCTCACAAAATCACAACCTATTAAGACAATGCAAAAAAATTATGCAAAAAATTTAAACTAGGCATAAATTTAAACAAGCTGAAAGTATTAAATAAAAGGGAAAGAAATAGTTTCAACTCCAAGTCCTCCTCCCCCCAAACTTATTCAATTGACAGAGGGAATAAGTTTGAAAATCAGACTAGGAGTGAAACTTTACAGCAACGTTGGCCTCAGACACTAACTTTTTATCCCGCGAAGGCTGCAGAACTCGAGTGATGGAGACTTTTGGCTGCTAGCACTATATGTCGATCGACAGGGGGTCTATCGATTGATATAGAGCCTTCTTGTCGACCCCTTCCTTGGTCGAAGTATGCTCTATCAATCGCCTTTCTGTCGATCAATATAGAGCTCCAATTTTGATTTTCTTTTTAAGGAGAATAATAAATACCGAAACAGACAAAAATTAAAAAAAATTGAAGAAAAATATTTGAAATAATGGGTTACCTCCCATTCAATACCTTAGTTATCGTCGTGGCTCGATGATTCTTTCCTCACCAAGGTGGTCGGGTCCAGACTCGTCGCCCCCTTGAATCTATCATGTAGACCATTCGATCACAAATTACAGTAGTGAGCTCCGAAGGAGATGGTGTAATTAGAAATTTTACCATCTCATTTTCTCGCTCCCATTCAATCTGGGCAGCCTCTTCCTCATCTTCCTCACATGTGGTAGAGATCTTGTTGCATGCTGCTTTCTTCTGACTTTTGTCGATTACAAAGATTATCGTCTCATCATTCCCTCGTAATGTGATCTCTCCACCTCGACAGTCAATTAGAGCTCCACTTGTCTTCAAGAATTCCCTTCCAAGGATCATCAGCATCCCATGCTCTTCCATCATTTCCAAAACAACAAAATCAGCGGGAAAAATAAGATGGTCTACTCTAATCAAAACATCTTAACCTACTACCTTTGGTCGAGAAATTGAGCGATCTGCCATCTGAAGGGTAATTATGGTTGGCCTCATCTCGCCAATCTGCAACTTTGATCACTGTTAAAATTAACAGATTTATTATCATAGAGTGATGCAAATAAATTTATAAACCCAAAGGAATGTCGAACCCACAGTGATAGTGCAACGAAATTATTTCATGTACTGGCATAGTTTATATATTCGCTGTTTGAGCAAATCCAAATTTGTAAAGGGTTTTTGTTTTCAAAATAGAAAATAACTTTTGAAATAAAATTCAATAATAAAAATCACATATTCTAGGGAAATCAACCAATCCAATTCAACATTCATAAACAATCAATCCAAACCCAAAATAATTACTTAGGTGGGAAATCTGATATTTTGGAATCAACTCCTTGGTTGGGCAATTAAAACCTAGATTACTAACTAGTGATCATCTCCTCTCGGTCTCAAATACACAAGTGAATCAATCTCAATAAAGATACAAATTTGAAAACCCTACAACTGGTTCTTCCTTTTGATATAGAAACTAATTATATCAAAATTCTATTTTCCTATTATTAATTATCTCCTCCCGGTCTCAAATTAATAACTATAAACTTAATCCAATTTTCATCCTCGATCCTTGAATTGAAAATAGATTTTTGATTGAAAAACATAAAATTTGAAACAATTAAGATTTAATTGAATTACAACATGCTAAAAAGGATGGAGAAAACCCTAGAACCTGTTCGGGGTTCTAGCCTAACATAATTGAAATAAACATAAATAAACTTACTTAAATCATTAAAGGAATAGGAACCTTGAATCTAATTGCAACAATAAAATAAAGAGTACTAGAAAATTAAAAGGAAAATAATAAAAAAAAGATGTTGAAATTAAAGGAAAATTAAGGACAATTTTCGAGCTCTTCTATGTCCTATTTTTAGGGGGAGAAATCAAATCTTCAAAAGGTAATGGCTTGGGAAGGAAATATCTCCAAATTGGGCAAAAATCTGCCTTTTCAGCGCCCGTGTTGAAGACATGCCGCATTTCGATCGACACAGCTGCAAAATCCTCCGTTTTGAGCGACGTGGGCCCTGTCGATCGAGACAGAGGCTTTTGTGTCTCATAAATCTATTCATTCATCTCCTTCTGCGCAGTCTCACGGTTTTTTGCCATAACTTGTGCTCCCGATCTAAGATTGACCTGATTCCAGTTGTGTTGGAAAGCTAACTCAAATATATTTCTATTTCCATGCTCCATTAGCTCAGATTCCACGTGTGGAAGAATTCGTGACTATTTCATTGAACATCAACTGCTTTCGGTACGAGTTTTCATTGATTTTGGCCTCAAACCTACAAAATCTGAGCTCGACAAGCGTAATATCCCCTATAAACAGTTCATGCTCGATTATTAACTAAAAACTCAAGTAAATGCAAGAAACCAATAAGAAAACAACGTGATAAGTGAGGCAAAATACGAGCTTATCAACCCCCCCCCCCAAACTTAAACACTTGATTGACCTCAATCAAAAAAAGAATGAATCAATAGTTCATGTAGAAGAGAAGTGCAATGCCTTACAAGATTCATCACAATTAAACTCGTAAATCCACAAAACATCAACACTTTGTAAGAATCAGAAAATCTATAAGTCATGGAAGACTCACAAGGGAAGTGTTTTTACTCATTCACTCAAGTTTTTAGGATAATATGAGATCACACAAGTCATGCAAATCAAGTTCTACCATAAGCTTGCAAATATTCTAAATCTCTACAGCAAATATGTGTACATTAGTCTAAGATCAAGAAGGACTTTATTCAAGGTTGTAATGTAGGCTTTTTAGTGAAAGATTGGAAAATATTTGGCCAAGTGACTAAAATCAATTGAGTTGATCATTCCCAACTAATCTAAACCACTATCTATTGAAATCCACCCTTCTCCTATAATATTCAACATCAACCAAGGCTCTTTTATTCTCTTATTCTTTTTGTTTTCTTTCAAACATCCTTTTATGCTCTTAATAATTTTGTTTAAACATTTGAGCTTATAAGGATTAATAGCACACACACACACACACACACACACACACACACAC
>JAPKLW010000003.1:1492620-1515666 GCA_026898455.1 Plectranthus barbatus
ACATATATATATATATATATGTATATTTTAATTTTTCTAGAGCCCAACCTTTTCTTTTGTTTTCACCCTTCTAACAATGTCTTATCATTACTCCAACAACTCCCTACCCACTCTCATAGACAAGAGTTGATACTCTTATCATTTTATCAACTCATAGACAAAGAAAGAAAACACATAGGCTCAAAAAGGGCTTACTAGGGATAAATGTTCAATTAGGGCAGTGTATGGGATAAATAGACTAAACAAAGATGGCCTAAAATCATTTCCTAAACCTGTGCACACTAGCAGTTTTGAAAAAGAAACAAAACAAGTTCTAGCGATATTCAATAATGCAGACATATTCAAAATCGAAATTAAAGCTCAAAAATCTCACACTTGGGACAATTTTCTTCCATAGTAAACATCAAATCATCATAAACATCATGCCTTTATAAGTTCAAAACAAGTAATCATGCGATTTTCTACATTCATAGGCATACGCAACCACTATCACAATCAATGCATAATCAAGTCAATCAATTCAAATCTTGCATTCTTGTTAGGGTTATCTCATAGCTACGCAAATCTTCTCATAAAATCACAATGTATTCAAATAATGCAAATCATGCAAAAAAAAATTTAAACTAGGCATAAATCTAAATAATCTGAAAGCATAAAGTAAAAGGGAAGAAATAGTTTCAACTCCAAGTGCTCCTCCCCCCAAACTTATTCAATTGACAAAGGGAATAAGTTTGAAAATCAGACTAGGAGTGAAACAGTACCTCGATGTTGGTCTCAGACACAAACTTTTTATCCCTCGGAGGCTGTAGAACGCGAAAGACAGAATATGGTGGCTGCTGGAATTCTGTGTCGATCGACACAGAGCCTTTTTGTCGACCCAAGTGTGGGCTCGAAGTGCTCTGTCGATCAACCTCTGTGTCGATCGACACCCTGAATGTCGATCGAGACAGAGCTCCGATTTTTTTTAAATAAAAATTAGAGAAAAATTGAAATAAAGCAAGTGAAGTAATGAGTTACCTCCCATTTAGTGCCTTAGTTATCGTTGTGGCTCGACGATGCTGGTGAAACTCATCAAAGAGGTTGAAATACATACTGTGCACTTTTCTCGTCTTCTTGGATAAATTTTTTTCTCCAGATCTAAGAAACTTGTGTGTTATAATTGTAAAAATAGTGAAAACTATTAAATTTTACAGAGATTTTGTTTGAGTAAATAACAGGCTAGTAATATTTTATCTTTTAAAAATGGACTCACAATTTAAATGGACCAGAAGTGTCACACGAACCCATAATCAATGGAACTATAGTAGCAGATATAATATTGGTTGATAGTGAAAAAAAAAGTGGAGACTGATGCATACATGTGGCTTGCAGTGTCTGGTCTCCCATATCTCCAAAGAAGAAAGAAAAATGAAAAAACAAAGAAAAAGAAAAGATTGCGAAAAAAAGCTAAGATCAACCGCAACAATTGAATATTCTGTGGTGCAGAGTAAGCGGTCTTGAAGTCAAGAGAGCATGAATTAGGAGGCTTTGGTTCATTCGTATTTGCAATGGCCCCCAACTCCTTTAGCAATTGTCTTTGGTCTTCTCCTTCGTTCTTAGCTTGATTGAACTCTTCTTTGTGTACTGGAGTGACCACATCAATGGACTCAGATGGCTCAGCTTCAACTTGCTCTTCTTTGTCCTCAACCTCTTTCTCTTCAATGTCCTCCTTGACTATGCTTGTTTCCGTGTTCGACTTAGCTCTGGACAGGATGGCATCAATGATCGACCTATTAGCCTTTACGACTTTGATTTTCTCATTTATCCATACCGATGATGGGTTGGCTCTGGACAAGACTTCGTCAATGATCGACTTCTTGGGCTGAGCCGGACTGACCTCTTGATGAGCAACTTGCAGTGCTGCTTGCCTCTCTTGAATTTCCATGAATTCTTTCCTTAAGAGATATGCTTCAGTAACCAATGCCCATTGCTCTTCTCGAGTCAGATATGCGTCGGTCACCATCTCCTTCTCATTGCTCCACATGCATCTTAAAAAAGACAAAATTTGAAAATGTCAGGTGTGTCCATCGACAACAAGGCTGTCAATCGACACGGAGGTTACTTCTGTGTCGATCAACAAGCACGGTGTCGGTCGACACAGAGGTAAAACACAAACACACGCACGCAGCAAAAAAAATTAAAAACTCAAGCAAGAAAATATCAAAAGAATCCAATAACAAAATAAAAATCTGACTATCCTCAGCAACGGCGCCAATTTGATCGCTGTTAAAATTAACAGATTTATTATAATATAGCGATGCAAATAAATTTACAAACCCAAAGGAATGTCGAACCCACAGGGATAGTGCAACGAAATTATTTCATGTACTGGCATAGTTTATCTATTCGCTGTTTGAGCAAATCCAAATTGGAAAAGGGGTTTTGTTTTCAAAACATAAAATAATTTTTGAAATAAAATTCAATAATAAAAGGCACAGATTCTAGGGAAATCAAGCAATCCAAGTCAACATGCATAAACAATCATTCCAAACCCAAAATAATTACTTAGGTGGGAAATTCGATATTTAGGAATTAACTCCTTGGTTAGGCAATTAAAACCTAGATTATTAACTAGTGATCATCTCCTCTCGGTCTCAAATACACAAGTTAATCAATCTCAATAAAGATACAGATTTGAAAACCCTACAACTGATTCTTCCTTTTGAAACAGAAACCAATTATATCAAAATTCTATTTTCCTATTATTAATTATCTCCTCTCGATCTCAAATTAATAACTATAAACCTTATACAATTTTCATCTCTCGATCCTTCAATTGAAAATAGATTTTGGATTGAAAACCATAGAATTTGAGCCAATTAATTAAGGTTTGGATTTAATTGAATTACAACATGCTAAAAAGGATGGAGAAAACTCTAGAACCTGATAAGGGTTCTAGCCTAACATAATTGAAATAAACATTGCAATAAACATAAATAAACTTACGTGAATCATTAAAGGAATAGGAACCTTGAATCCAATTGCAACAATAAAATAAAGAGTATTGGAAAAATTAAAGAGAAAACAATAAAAGAGAGATGTTGAAATTAAAGGAAAATTAAGGACAATTTTTAAGCTCCTCTATATCCTATTTATAGGGGGAGAAATCAAATCTTCAAAAGGTAATGACTTGGGAAGGAAATATCTCCAAATTGGGCAATAATCTGCCTTTCCGGCGCCCGTGTCGATCGACAGGCTGCATTTGAATCGACACAACTACAAAATCCTTTGTTTCGATCGATGGGGGCCCTGTTGATTGAGACAGAGGCTTATGTGTTGCCAGAAATCTCTTCCTTTGACTCCTTCTGCGCAGTCTCACGGTTTTGGCCATAACTTGTGCTCTCGAACTCCGATTGGCCCGATTCCAGTTGCGTTGGAAAGCTAACTCAAATATATTTATTTTTCAATGATAAATTAGCTCAGATTCATCGTAATTAAGAATTCGTGACTATTTCATTGAATATCAACTGCTTTTGGTACAGGTTTTAATTGATTTCTGCCTCAAACCTACAAAATCTGAGCACGACAAGCGTAATATCCCCTATAAATAGTTCATGCTTGATTATTAACTAAAAAATCTAGTAAATGCAAGAAATCAATAAGAAAATAACGTGATAAGTAAGGCAAAATACGAGCTTATCAAACTTCTTGTAGATTGAGTAGGGCATCAAATTTATGCTGGCACTGGCATGTTGGGTTTTGTATACAGAAAACATTTATTACAATGAGTATACATTCAACTGTATACAGAAAGCATTTCCTATCTACAGCATAGTCGGAAAGAAGTAATCTGTCTTGATTACAAGATATGCTAATACGTGTGGTTGCGTATTGATTGGACCACAGTGAGATGTATTCTGCTGTCTGACATCAGAGAATACAAGATCTCAATCTTGATTGAATCCAAACCCTAACGAAGGTTCAGGGGTATGCACGGGTTGACTATTACTTTGACTTTCCATGGTAGAGAGCATGAGTAACGTGCTCTTATATCCGCATCTTAGATAGCAGCAGTTCGTGTAGAAAAGCTTGAGACTGGAGTTAGGCAACCATATCCGAGTAATAGGATGGGGACATTTCCTGAGGAGCTCAATAATGTTCATCGTGCTAAAGTCCTTCAGGCTGATCAGGTTTGATTGGTACTGCTCAGGATATATAAGATATTAATTGATTGTAGATAGAGCTTGTCAGAAGCTCCGATTAATTAATGAATGTCCGGTAATTAATGAATGTCCAGTAACCTTAAATATGGGGATTCTCAAGTAAATGCAGCTCGTTCTCAAAACGTGGTAATAAAGGGGTGGGTCAGTATTAATTCTATGGTGAAAAAGAATTAATATTAATTAATTAATTGTGTCATGGGTTGTGGACATGAGAATTAATTAATTCATAGGCCCACTTTATTATTTGCATTAGGTCCTAGGTCTGGCCCAAATTAAATATACTGAATGCAGCCCAATAGCCCTTTAGGTTTAAAATCCTAGGTCTATAAATAGACAGTTCTCTCTCAGAAACCCTAGAGCTCAGTTCAAATCACAGAAACCTTAGGAGAGAGAGAGAAGGGCGGCGCCTCCAATGTGTTTGGGAGTCGAATTTTTTTACTCTGGTATACACATTCACAGTCCTGTGGAATCCTCACCAGTAGCAGGATTGACCAGCATTGGGATACAGATCTGAAGGCCTAATCTGGAGAACATATTATTCTTCCTTTTTCTTTTATTTTGATTAAATCTTGAAATTAGATCTGGTTCTAATTTCTACTTCCGCAATGTTAATCAAATTGCGTGGTTGAATCGAGATTGGATTTCAAACGCGAAAGATTGGATCTAAGACGACGGAGTTAAGGTAAACTCGTATAACCACTACATTAAATTCATAGGAGCATGCTAGGATTATTGTATGTTTATTGCTCTCAACATCCATGAAATGATCCGGTTTATTTTGATTTGGTGATTTTGTTCACCGACAAATCCCTACAATTGGTATCAGAGTCGTGGTTTGTTTTTGTGGCTCTGTTGTTTGAGCAATTTCGATTATGCATGTATGAATTTTTAACAGCTGTGGTGTTTGGTTTTTGTTCCTCGTGGCAACCCGTTCGGTTTAATCCGCAGTGGTTTATCCATATTTGGATTAAATCGTGTTCTGTAAATCACGAAAAAATTCGTGATTAGATTTGATAGAAAAAATTGTAATAGATTAGAAATTGTAATTTTTCAAATCTATAATTGTACGGGTCGAAGAACAAAGATGGAAACCAGGCAGGGCAACGGCGGTGCATGGCAGCGGCGAGAGGCCGCGCGCGACATGCAACCATGGCGGCGCAGCGCAGGGCAGCGGCGCACGGCGGCGGGCAGGCGGCCCACCGCAATGTGCGGTCGCGGGCGATGCAGGTGGCGGCGGCATAGCCACGTGGGCCTAGGGCGCAGCCGCACGACGGCGGCGGGCGTGCGCGCGACACGCGGCCTGGCCGAGCGGCGGCGGTGGATGTCGACCAGCGGCTGCTGCTGCGGTGGTAGGGTTCGAGGTTTGACGGCTGGTGCAATTCGACGTAAACTTAGGGTTTGCAATTGGATTGTGGAACCAATTTTCAAATCTCAAAACCCTAGATCCAAAAAGATTTGGTGGTTGAGGATATCAAGGCCCTGGAAGATTTGTGAAGATTTGAAGAAGATTTGGAGTTATCCAAATTTTTAAAATTCAAATTTCAAATTTTGTAATAGATAGGATTATTTTATTTTTCCTGTTTTATGGGGCCACGAGGAATTTTTGTTTGTCTTAATTGCCTCGTATGATATGTGATTTATTAATAGCGCAATAAGCATGTGTAGAAAGCATGTTTTACTTCTTTCTTATTTACAGTTTTATAAGCATGCTTATGTGATTAGTTTCTTGTCTGGATTACATTTAGAATTTTTGGGCTTGTTTTATTACGTGCCAAGAATTTGGGAAAATATAATGACAAGAAATTATTTATGTGTGCATTTAAGAAACCTTTTGAAACAAAAATACTAAGCGGATTTTTAAATTAAAATCAATAGACCTCCACTAAGTGATCCTAGGCTGTAAGTGTATCTCTCGTCCTAGTAAACGTCTACGAGAGTAGCTTGCTAGTTCTCGAAGGTACATGGGCTGCGGTTGTTGGGATTTCTAGACAAACAATTTAAATCATGTAAATAGTGGGAGGGTTTTGCGTAAACGTCCACGAGTGTAGCTTGCGTAATTCTTTCTCATAAGTATTCTAGGATTGATTTAAATTTTAGATAACAAAGGCTTTAAGGGTCGTGCGGTATGGCTATGCGCCATGCTAAACTGTCTCTTTTGGCTGGAGTTAAATTTGTGGTTAAGGGCTTAGAGGCATCTTAGAATATAATGCAGTTGTTGCTTCCCTGTTATTGAGAGATGGCTTGGTCTAAGGTTTTACACTAATAATTAATTTCATGTGTCTAAGGATTCCTGACGTGGTATGAAATTAAAAGATTGGGGCTTAAAACACGCAGTCTGGTTGAGGGTGACATCGTAAACGTCTACGAGTGTAGCTTGTGGTGGGAACTCTTGGGCTATTAGTGGAAAACATTTGTATTTGATTTATCAAGAGGTTTTCAATGCATTTGTTTTTGAATGTTCTGCATGTATGTTCTTATTAAGATTATTTATTTGTTTCAGATATGTCTATGTCTACTGTTGATCATATTCTTGCTCTAAATCCCTTAACTGGTCCAAATTTCCCTGAATGGAGATACTGCATTGAGTATATCCTCCTGTCTAAGCAACATATGTTTGTTCTCACTATGAAGCCACTTGCTCCATGTTACCATAAAGTCTCTAGACGTGAGAAGGAATTCATTGACAGATGGGTGGGATCTGAAGATTTACCTACAAGTTAATCTCGGATAACCTGTCTAGAGAATTAAAGCTCAAGTACATGGGCTATTATAGCTCTATTGCAATCTGGACTGACTTAGTGGCTACGTACGGCGAAGTGGAACGAACTGTCAGTTGTGATCTCGTGAAAGACCTTGTCTGCAAGAGAATGGCTGATGGTAGTTCGGTGACATTACATGTGATGATGATGGATAACACCATGAATTGGTTCACACGTAGAGGTGGATGTATTAGTGATCGGGCTAAGATCGATATAATCCTGAACTCATTGCCACTTTCTTTCTATGACTTTAAGAAGGATGTTGCTGGGAGAAGTGAGTATACTTTTAAAGAGTTGCTTACTAATCTCTTGGCGGAACAGTCTTTCTTACCTTCATGGCATTCTGAGTTATCGGATTTCATGCATAGTCTGAACACATTGAAAAATGTGGTCAATGACCAGTATAGAAGTCTGATTGATCCAAGAAGGCGTGAAAGGAAGTCTAGGGAGATGAAGATGGTTGGTGTCACTTCAAGCGAGAAAGCATGTGGAAGTAAAAGACGAGGTACGTCATTTGCATTTGTAACGGAAACGTGTTTAGCATCGGTTTCTACTCATTCATGGGTAGTGGATACTGGAGCTACTGATCATGTTTGTTACACTTTGCAGGGGTTCACACCGAGGAGGGTGCTGAAGAATGACGAGATTACCATCTCAATGGGGAACGCAGCACGAGTGAGTGCAGCTGCCATTGGAGATGTCACCTTGTACTTTGATGATTCTGTTTTGACTTTGAGAGATGTTTTATATGTGCCCGATTTTTGGCGGAACCATATTTCAGTTTCCAAACTTTATGTTGATGGATATTCGGTTATTTTTTATAGTGGTGTTTCTATCACTAGTAATAACGTAGTTTTCTGTCGTAGAATGTTGAATAACTCTCTCTATGTCGTTAACTGTCATCATAATACTTGCGCGTATGTTGCATGTAACTCATCTGAAATTGATAATCATAGAAAGAGAAAGCTTAGTTCTTCTGATGAGGATCTTACATATCTCGGGCACTTGAGACTGGGTCACATCAGCTTGAAGCGGATCAAGCGACTTGTAGATGACAGTACATTGGACTTAGTCCGGCCTGTACCTTATCAAGTCTATGAATCCTGCATCAAGGGAACGATGTCTTCCAGGCCTTTTAAGGCTAGTCAGTCTCGAGCAGATGATGTGTTAGAATTGATCAATTCTGACTTATGTGGGCCCATGTCCACAAAGGCTCGTGGAGGGTATGAGTACTTCATTACTTTCATTGATGACTACTCGAGATACGGATACGTTTACCTGCTTCGCTACAAGTATGAATGCTTTGAGAAATTCAAAGAGTTCAAAGCTGAGGTAGAAAAGAAGGTCGGGAAAACTATCAAGTCATTGCGATCTGACCGCAGTAGCGAATTACTCGGAAATGAGTTCCTGTAATATTTTTCAGAACATGGGATTACATCCCAGTGGACTGCACCGGGTACTCCCCAGCAAAATGGTGTAGCCAAAAGAAGAAAAATAACTCTTTTGGAGATGGTGAGATCAATGATGAGTTATGCAAGCTTACTCATTTCGTTTTGGGGATACGCATTGGAAACAGCGGCTTACGTCTTGAACCTGGTGCCTTCTAAATTGGTTCCTAAGACACCCTGTGAACTCTTCCTTGGACGCAAACCCAGTTTGTGCAAGTTCAGAGTATGGGGTTGTCCGGCACACGTGCTGACAAAGGAACCTGATAAAATAGAAAGCAGGTCTAAGGTAATGATGTTTATTGGGTATCCCAGGCAAAGGAAAGGTGGTTTCTTTTACTGTCCTGAAAGTCAGAGAATCATTGTTAGCACCAACGCTAGATTCTTGGAGGACGAGTATGTGAGAAACCACAAGACAAGGAGTGATATAGTTCTTCAAGAAATTTAAGATGAGAATGTTATTCCAAAGGAAGGGGAACGTGCGAACGTGGGTGCACCTGTGAGAGGTATAGCACCACGGGCGCGTTCTTGTGTGCAAGGTGCAGAACCACAAGTTGCTGCACCAACTGCTGACACAGCACCGATGCCTCATCGCAGTGGGAGAGTCATTTTCTAGCTGGAAAGATACATGTTCGTGGGTGAGTCTTCGGACTTGGGCCCTGAAGACGGACATGAGGACTCTGACCCACTGACTGCAAAATGGCGCATCGCCATGGATACTGAGATTGAGTCCATAACCGCTATGGATGTATACAAGAAAGTTCTGCTACCTGAAGGCTTTAGGGCCATAGGGTGCAAGTGGGTATACAAGAGAAAGAAGGGAGCGGATGGAGAAATTACGGCTTTCAAAGCCAAGCTGGTGGCAAAGGGTTATAATCAGAAAGAGGGCATACACTATGATGAAACCTTTTCACCGGTAGCCATGCTCAAGTCCATCCGGATACTCCTTGCCATAGCAGAGCATCTGGACCTCGAAATTTGGCAAATGGATGTCAAAACCGCTTTTCGAAACGGTTACCTTGAAAAAGGTAAAGACATCTATATGCAGCAACCCGAGGGTTACGTGCGCAAAGGCGAAGAACATCTTGTCTGGAAGCTTAAGAAGTCCTTGTATGGACTTAAGCAAGCTTCAAGGTCGTGCAACTTACATTTCAAAAATGTGGTTAAGTCCTACGGATTTTCATAGTTGGAGAACGAAAGTTGTGTATACAGACTTTGTGTCTGTGGGAGCGTGGTTTTCCTTACATTGTACATGGATGACATGCTCCTATTTGGAAACAATGAGGGAGTAATGTCAGAGATTAAACGTTAGTTATCCGAACAGTTCCAAATGAAGGATTTGGGAGAAGCTGGGTACATCCTTGGGATTAAAGTCTTACGGGATTGTAAGAGAAGGATGTTAAGCTTATCCCAGACATCCTATGTGGATACTCTGATAGCCCGGTTCAACATGCAACTCGCCAAGAAAGGTTTGCTATCTTTCAGACCTGGCGTTCATCTTTCTACTGGGTAGTGTCCTGTGACGCAGAGTGAGAAAGATGAGATGAGTCTTGTACCATACGCATCTGCGGTGGGTAGCCTCGTGTATGCAATGTTGTGTACCAGGCCTGATATTTGTTATGTCGTTGGCATGGTAGCAAGACATCAGTCTAACCCTGGACAGGCGCATTAGACTGCGATAAAACACATCCTCAAGTATTTGAAGAGAACTAGGAATTACTGCCTAGTTTATCAAAGTGGGAATTTGTGCCCTGTGGGTTACACAGATTCGGATTTCCAAGGGGACCAGGAAGAGAAGAAATCGACCTCAGGTTATGTGTTTACCTTGGGAGGTGGGGTTGTATCTTGGAGGAGCGCAAAGCAGAAATGCATTGCTGACTCCACCATGGAGGCGGAATATGTCACCGCCTCATTGTGATGTGATTTCAAGTTTGCCTAAGAGCATCACAATTCATTGTGATAACTCTGGTGCAGTGGCGAACTCGAAGAAACCACAGACTCACAAGGCGAGCAAACACATAGAGAGAAAGTAACATATCATACGAGAAATCGTATCGAGAGGCGATGTGCAGATCAAGAAGATTGATACTAGGGAAAACCTAGCTGATCCATTCACAAAGTGCTTGCCACAGAATGTTGACGAAGGACATATTAGTGGACTAGGTCTGAGGTGGATGCCTACCACTAGCAGTGGTTGATGTAATAGCTATGAGTAATTCTTTGAGTATATGTGGGAGATTGTTAGGTTTTGTATACAGAAAGCATTTATTACAATGAGTAAACATTCAACTGTATTTCCTATCTGTTAACAAACTTACATGCGAGTAACAACGGTATCCTCTTATCTCACCGATAGGGACGATCATACGGCGTGTTGTAGATCACAGAAGACTGTATGATCACTTGACCTAGTGAGATATAAATATTATCACAATCGAGACAGTGTACGAGGATAAGTCTGTCGGTATAGGCTGCAGCATAGTCGGAAAGAAATAATTTGTCTTGATTACTTGATATGCTGATACGTGCGGTTGCATATTGATTGGACCACAGTGAGATGTATTCCGCTGTCTGACATCAGAGAATACAAGATCTCGATCTTGATTGAGTCCAAACCCTAACAAAGGTTCAGGGGTATGCACGGGTTGACGGTTGCTTTGACTTGCCATGGTGGAGAGCCTGAGTAACGTGCTCGTATACCCGCATCTTGGGTAGCAGCAATTCGTGTAGAACAGCCTGAGACTTAAGTTAGGGAACCATATCCGAGTAATATGATGGGGACATTCCCTGAGGAGCTCAATAATGTTCATCGTGCTAAAGTCCTGCAGGCTAATTAAGTTCAAGCACGAGTGATAAGGTTTGAGTGGTACTGCTCAGGAAATATAAGATATTAATTAATTGTAGATAGAGCTTGTCAGAAGCTCCGATTAATTAATGAATATCCGGTAACTTTAAATATGGGGATTCTCAAGTAAATGCAGCCCGTTCTCATAACGTGGTAATAAAGGAGTAGGTCAGTATTAATTCTGTGGTGAAAAAGAATTAATATTAATTAATTAATTGTATCCTGGGTTGTGGACATGCGAATTAATTAATTCATAGGCCCACTTTATTAATTGCATTAGGTCCCAGGTCTGGCCCAAATTAAATATGCTGAATGGAGCCCAGTAGCCCATTAGGGTTAAAACCCTAGGTCTATAAATAGACAGTTCTCTCTCAGAAACCCTAGAGCTCAGTTCAAATCACAGAAACCCTAGGAGAGAGTGTAGGAACTGAGTCTACAATAGGCGACATGAATCGCCATTTATTATAACTCCGGATTCGATTTATGGATATCAAAATAAATATCATGACAAACAGTAAATGCCCTATGCATGCTCCTATTTAATTTAATTCGTAGATTCAAAGGAATACCTGAGACTCCAAGGACTGATCTACAGATCTAGATCGATGATGGCAATGAAGATGGTGTAGATCTGGATCTGGAATCGATCAAAATGATGGTGTTCCTACAGATCTGATCTTTTGATCTGTTCCCTTGCTCGATCCGGAAATCTGGTGAGGATACGCTACCGGATCTACGGCCGCCCACTCTCTCACAATCTCTCTAGGGTTTCTGATTTGAAACTTCAAAAACATATGTGGGCAAGTGAGAGATTCATCTATTTATATAGATCTGAGAATGGGCTATTAGGGTTTAATAAACCCTAATGGGCTCTGAGCAGTGTTGGGCAGACCAGGGATCATATGCAAATAATAAAGTGGGCCTCCTATTAATTAATTCCATGTTCAACCCAGAACATAATTAATTAATAAACATTAATTCATGCCACCAGAGAATTAATGTTGACCTACCCCTTTATTACTACGTTATTAGGAACGGGTTGCATTGACTTGGTTAATCCACATATTTAAGGTTTCAGACATTCATTAATTAATTCAGAGTATGACAATTAGCTGTAATTAATTAATCTCTTATTATTCCTGAGTAGTACCACTCAACCCTTATCGCTTATGCTTGAATCAATGATTCAGCTTGCAGGACTTAGCATAACGATCTTCGTGAGCTTCCCAGGGAATGTCACCATCCTGAAACGGATATGGTTATCTAAATCCAGCCTGAGGAAACCCCACACAAACTGACATCACCCAAGATGCAGATATACGAGTACATGTAAGACTCTCCACCATAGCAAGTCAAAGTGACAGTCAACCCATGTGTGCCCCTCAGCTTTCAATAGACTTTAGATCCGACCAAGTTACCGAGATCTTTACTCATTCATATGTCAAGTAGAATGGTTCATCTCACTGTTGATCCTATCAATACATTGAGATGTACCGGTCACACAAAGCAGTCAAGATAAACCACTTATGGACTTGTGTGCCGCAGCCTAAACCGACAGCCAAACCAGAAACTGTCTCAGCTGTGATAACTATTTATATCTCGCTAGGTCGAACGATCTATACGATCTTCTGTGATCTCTTACACACCGTATGATCTCCCTATCGACGAGATAACTGGATGTGTTTGTTTGCATCGTATGATTGTTAATTCAGACAGGAGTTGTTTATTGCAAGTCATTAATGATTACCAGTATATCAAACATAATGTTTCCCAATATACCAATCATAATGCTTTTATGTATACAATTCCAACAATCTCCCACTTATACTCAAAGCATTATACCATTACTTTCCAGAGTATAACATGTGTCTATTCTAATCTAGCTATTACATTTGGTCACAAGGTGGCCGGCATCTACCTCAGCCCTAGGCTATGAACATGACCTTCGTATGCCTTATGAGGTAAGCCCTTTGTAAATGGATCTGCTAGATTATCCTCAATGTTTATCTTATCTATTAGCACATCGCCCCTCGCTACGATTTCTCGTATGATGTGGTACTTTCTCTCTATGTGTTTAGACGCCTTGTGAGTTCTTGGTTCCTTAGAGTTTGCTACTGTACCAGCATTATCACAATATACCGTGATAGTCTTGGGCAAACTCAGAACAATATCTAACTCTTGGAGGTAGTTCCGGAGCCATATTGCTTCTATAGAAGCCTCTGAAGCTGCCACATACTCAGCTTCCATGGTGGAGTCTGCGATACATTTTGTCTCGCACTCCTCCATGATACAGCTCCACCTCCCAAGGTGAACACATAGCCCGAGGTTGATCTCTTCTCATCTTGATCCGCCTGGAAATCCAAATCCTTTCTTAGCATTTTGCATGCTAAGACGGACAATCACAGTATCAATATAAGCGACCTGAGACAAGCTTAACATCCTTTTCTTGCGATCACGCAAGACTTTAATCCCAAGGATGTATCCAGCGTCTCCTAGGTCCTTCATTTGAAACTGTTCGGATAACCATCTCTTTATGTCTGACAACACCTTCACATCGTTGCCGAATAGAAGAATGTCATCTACATAAAGTGCAAGGAATACCACGCTTCCGCTGACGTATAATCGGTACACGCAACTTTCGGTTTCGCACTGTGAAAAAAAACATAGGATTTAATCACATCATCAAAACGTTTGTTCCATAACCGTGAAGCTTGTTTAAGTCCATACAAGGACTTCTTTAGCTTCCAGACAAGATGCTCTTTACCACCCTTCACATAACCCTCTGGCTGCTGCATATAGATGTCACGACCTTCCTCAAGGTACCCGTTTAAAAATGCGGTTTTGACATCCATCTGCCAGATTTTTAGGTCCATATGTGCTGCTATGGATAGAAGAATTCGAATGGATTTGAGCATGGCTACCGGTGAGAAGGTCTCGTCATAGTCAATGCCCTCCTTTTGACTATAACCCTTCGCCACCAACCTGGCTTTAAAAGCCGTTATCTCTCCTTTTGAACCTTTCTTCCGTTTGTATACACATTTGCGACCTATGGCCCGAAAGCCATCAGGTAGCGCAGACTTCTGGTATACATCCATAGAGGTAATTGATTCAATTTCTGAATCCATGGCTTTATGCCATTTTTTAGCATCTTTGTCATTTACTGCTTCGTCATATGTCCATGGGTCGGTATCATCTAGTCCATCTTCGGGGAAAAGTGGGAAGACTCTCCCACGAACATATACCGCTCGGGTTGGTGAGGTACCCTCCCACTACGACGGAGCACTGGTACTGCGTCAGCAGTTGGTGCAGTTACTTCTGGATCAAATCCTTGCACTGGCGACCGTGCAATTGGTTCCATACCTTCGAGAGGTACACTCAATTTACCACGGGGTTTTCCCAATGAAAGCATATCATTGTCTCCAATTTCTTGGAGAATGATATCACTTTTGGATTTGTGGTTTTTCACAAACTCGTCCTCTAAGAATCTTGCATTGGTGCTAACAACGATCTTCTGATCCTCAGGACAGTAGAAATAACCACCCTTCGTTTGTCTGGGGTATCCCACAAACAGCATTAGCTTGGACCTGCCTTCTAACTTATCAGTTTCCTTCGACAAAACATTTGCCGGACAGCCCCACACTCTTATCTTTGACACACTGAGCTTTCGCCCATGCCAGAGTTCCAAGGGTGTTTTAGGAACTCACTTAGAAGGTACCAGGTTCAGTAGATACGCCGTTGTTAGTAACGTGTGGCCCTAAAACGAAATAGGCAAGTTCGCATAACTCATCATAGATCTAACCATTTCAAGAAGAGTCCTATTTCTTCTTTCAGCCACACCATTCTGCTGAGGAGTGTCTGGTGCGGTCCATTGGGATGTAATCACATGCTCTGATAAAAACTGCAAGAACTCGTCACTGAGATACTCACCACCACGATCAGATCGTAATGACTTAATGGTCTTGTTTAACTTCTTCTCTACTTCCGCCTTGAATTCCTAGAATTTCTCAAAGCATTCAGACTTATAGTGAAGTAAGTAAACATACCCGTATCTCGAGTAATCGTCAATAAAAGTGATGAAATACTTAAATCCTCCACGAGCTTGCGTGGACATAGGTCCACATAAATCAGAGTGGATCAGTTCCAACACATCACTTGCTCGAGACTGACTTGCCTTGAAAGGCCTGGTCGTCATCTTTCCCTCTATACAGGATTCACAAACTCGATGTGGAACTACCTGGATTAAATCCAACGTTCCATCATCCACGAGTCTCTTAATCCTCTTTAGATTGATGTGACCTAGTCTCAGACGCCATAGATATGTAAGATCCTCATCAGAAGATGAAAACTTTCTCTTCTTATGATTAAATGAGTTATATGCAGCATTCACGGAAGATTTATGCAAACAAGTTATGATATAAAGAGAGTCTTTCTGTATCCCACGACAGATAACACCGTTATTGCCATTGATAGTAACATGACTATCAAAAATAACTGAAAATCCATCATTTATTAAACAGGAAACAGAAATAAGGTTCCGCTGAAAATCCGGCACATACAAAACATCTCTTAAAATCAAAACATTGTCTTGAAAGCATAATGTAACATCTCCAACTGCTACTGCAGACACACGAGCAGCATTACCCATGGAGATCGTCACCTCGTCATCATTCAGCTGCCTTGTCGGCCTGAATCCCTGCAAAGTGTAACAAACATGATCAGTAGCTCCAGTATCCACTACCCACGTATGGGTAGAAACAGATGTTAAACATGTTTCCGTTACAAGTGCTAATGGCGTACCTTGTCCAACCCGCTTGGTCAGACAATCCTTCTTCTAGTGACCAGTTTTGCCACAACAGAAACACTTGCCCTTCTTCCCCGGTGTCACAGTCTTCTTTTTCCCAGAACTTTTGCTTCCAAAGTCTGTCTTCTTGAACTTCTTTCCAATCACCCCTTTAGCACCTTTTGATGAAGCAGGGCGACTACCGGAAGAAACCAAGACTGCCTTTTTAGGTTGCATGACTGATTCAGCCGCCATGAGATCACTAAGTAACTCATTGAGAGTATACTCCCTTTTACTCATGACAACATTCAGCCTAAAGTTCTCAAAAGACTTCGGAAGTGAGTTGAGTATGATTTCGACCTGGGCTTCCCCGTCAATACCTCCTCCATTCAATGTCAGTTCATCCATGAGATGAGTCATGGAAACAACGTGCTCCCTCACTAAGCTACCATCAGTCATTTTACAACTCACGATTTCCCTCATGAGTTTAAATCTGACAGCTCTATCCGATTCCCCATAAGTAACTGTGAGACTATCCATAATCTCAGCTACTTTGTCATAGTGCTGATGTTGTTGCTGGAGCACCTTAGACATGGTGGTCATCATGTAGCACTTGACTACATTATTAGACTTGACCCACTTGTCATAGAGGTTCCGCTCCACATCAGTTGACTCAGCAGTAGGGACAGCTGGACACGGAGTGTTAAGAACATATTTATGTTCCTCTGCAACTAGGATATAATCCAAGTTGCGCTTCCATTCCAGGAAATTCGGACCAGTTAATTGATTTTGTGCCAAGATATTTATGACATTATTCATAGACATATCTGAAAACAATAATTGATTAAAGTAAGTACATACATGCAGAACATTGAAACAAATATGCATTGTAACCTTTTGATAAACCAATACAATTGTTTCCCCCAATTGCTTAGGTGCATCTACTGCAAGCTCCTTTCGAAGACGTTTACAGCAGACCACCTAACCAGACTGCTCTTTGAAGTTCCAGTCTTTAATTTCAATCCATGCCAGGTATTTGCCGGCAAATGAAATAAATAATCGGAGATAAAACTAAGACCATGTTCAACCTATCTGAGCAGGGACATCATTCATGAGTTAGTACTCAGGCAACATCTAAGCATTTGACCACAATTCTAACTTTGGAAGTTAAAAGGACGATTTGTCATACGTACTAGACCCATGACGCATGCCTCTTACAACCTTTGTTATCTCATTTAAAACAATTCTAGAGAACTTATGAACAAATAAAGTAAGCAGGCTACGGTCGTGTAGACGTCTACTCACCTCACTGTCCACTTCTCAAATGTTTAAATGTTTTATTTAGAAATCTCATCTATTAGAACTTATGAACAAATAAAGCAAGCAGGCTACGGTCATGTAGACGTCTACTCACTTCACTGCCCACTTCTAATAAGAGACCGCATTGTGGAGGTCTTGTTGATTTTAATTAAAAAAAATCTTGCTTAGTCTTTTTCTTTCAAAAGGTTCTTATGCGCACAGATTATTTTATGATCCATAAATTATGTCATATCTAAAATTCCATCATATTTCCCAACATGATTCCGGAATTTATAGACATAATTTAATACATAAAATAAATCACATAAAGCATGCTTTGAACAGTAAATAATAAAGCAATAACATGCTTCCCTATTATCTACAACATGCTTTAAAAATAAATAAAAAAAGCAGCAGCATGCTTTCCTATTATTTACTAGTGCGCACATAATAAATCACATCATACGAGAAATTAATTAAATAAACAAATAAAATTTCTCGTGGCCCCTTGATGCAATTACATGGGAAATAAAATTAAACCTATCTATTACAAGGCTTTAATTTTCATACAGATCTTCAAACTGGGCTCCCACTCTTTAATTTGAAATCTGCAACTGTTGGGTTGGAATAATACTGCAGTTTGGGCTAGGAATTTGTGAACCAGGGTTATCTGGCCTATTAAAATAATTAAATTTTAATCCTGGACCAACCCACATCACATTAGGGTTTGAACACAACAAATTAGGGTTTCAAGGGTCAAAACCCTAGCTCCAGCCGTCCGAGCCGCCGCCGGGCCCGCGACCCAGCCCGCGCCCAAACCCTACTCTGAAACCCTAGCCACCGCCACCGTTGCTACAGCTGCCGCCGCCGCTGGATCCGGACGCCTGAACCACCACCGGCTGCGCCACCTTCACGCGGCACTCGTTGTGCGCGCCTGTCCGCAGAGAACCACCGGCCGGCGCTACTGCAGGCGCGAGGAAGATGACCCCCGCGCACCTTGGTTCGCGGCTACTGTTCGTCCCTGCCCGTCTGCCGAGCCTGCCACGTGCAACTGTCGCATCACCTTCCACCGCCGTGCGCGCCTGCGCATGGCCCTTGCGCACCCACAGAGACCCGCGCCGGCCGGAGCCGGCACCACTGCACACGCAAGGAGGGAGATAGAGGGAGGTCGCGATTTCTACTGCTGGGTGAACGCCGCCACGCGCGACTGCTGCCGCAGAGATCCGCCGCGCGCAGGCGGACGCCGTCGCCAGCTACCACCACGCGCGGCTGAGCCTGTCCAGCCACCGGAAATTGCTGTTGCACACTTGTTGTCGCTGATCTTCGTTCTCGATCAGATTTAGTTTACAGATTGAATTAAAAAAAAATACAAACAGATCTAGTCTATTACATATTTTTCCTATCAATCTAATCGCGGATTTTCTCGCTATTTAAAACAAAACCAAAATAGAGAGGGGCCACGAGAACAAAAACATTCACGACAATTTAATTCATCCACGATAAATTAAATAACATGCATAAACTGTTTGTCAAATTTATTTTCCGACAGAGCCATAAAATACGAACCTGGCTCTGATACCAATTGTAGGAACTGAGTCTACAATAGGCGACATGAATCGCCATTTATTATAACTCCGGATTCGATTTATGGATAACAAAATAAATATCATGACAAACAGTAAATGCCCTATGCATGCTCCTATTTAATTTAATTCATAGATTCAAAGGAATACCTAAGACTCCAAGGACTGATCTACAGATCTAGATCGATGATGGCAATGAAGATGGTGTAGATCTGGATCTGGAATCGATCAAAATGATGGTGTTCCTACAGATCTGATCTTCTGATCTGTTCCCTTGCTCGATCCGGAAATTTGGTGAGGATACGCTACCGGATCTACGGCCGCCCACTCTCTCACAATCTCTCTAGGGTTTATGATTTGAAACTTCAAAAACATATGTGGGCAAGTGAGAGATTCATCTATTTATATAGATCTGAGAATAGGCTATTAGGGTTTAATAAACCCTAATGGGCTCTGAGCAGTGTTGGGCCAGACCAGGGATCAAATGCAAATAATAAAGTGGGCCTCCTATTAATTAATTCCATGTTCAACCCAGAACATAATTAATTAATAAACATTAATTCATGTCACCAGAGAATTAATGCTGACCTACCCCTTTATTACCACGTTATTAGGAACGGGTTGCATTGACTTGGTTAATCCCTATATTTAAGGTTTCAGACATTCATTAATTAATTCAGCGTATGACAATTAGCTGTAATTAATTAATCTCTTATTATTCCTGAGTAGTACCACTCAACCCTTATCGCTTATGCTTGAATCAATGATTCAGCTTGCAGGACTTAGCATAACGAACTTTGTGAGCTTCCCAGGGAATGTCACCATCCTGAAACGGATATGGTTATCTAAATCCAGCCTGAGGAAACCCCACACAAACTGCCATCACCCAAGATGCAGATATACGAGTACATGTAAGACTCTCCACCATAGCAAGTCAAAGTGACAGTCAACCCATGTGTGCCCCTCAGCTTTCAATAGACTTTAGATCCGACCAAGTTACCGAGATCTTTACTAATTCATATGTCAAGTAGAATGGTTCATCTCACTGTTGATCCTATCAATACATTGAGATGTACCGGTCACACAAAGCAGTCAAGATAAACCACTTATGGACTTGTGTGCCGCAGCCTAAACCGACAGCTAAACCAGAAACTGTCTCAACTGTGATAACTGTTTATATCTCGCTAGGTCGAACGATCTATATGATCTTCTGTGATCTCTTACACACCGTATGATCTCCCTATCGACGAGATAACTGGATGTGTTTGTTTGCATCGTATGATTGTTAATTCAGACAGGAGTTGTTTATTGCAAGTCATTAATGATTACCAGTATATCAAACAGAACGTTTTCCAATACACCAATCATAATGCTTTTATGTGTACAATTCCAACAGAGAGAGAGAAGGGCGGCGCCTCTAGTGTGTTTGGGAGTCGAAGCCTACATATTCACAGTCCTGTGGAATCCTCACCAATAGCAGGATTGACCAGCATTGGGATACAGATCTGAAGGCCTAATCTGGAGAACAAATTATTCTTCATTTTTCTTTTATTTTGATTAATTCTTGAAATTAGATCTGGTTCTAATTTCTACTTCCACGGTGTTAATCAAATCGCGTGGTTGAATCGAGATTGGATTTCAAACGCGAAAGATCGAATCTGAGACGACGGAGTTAAGGTAAACTCGTATAACCACTGCATTAAAATCATAGGAGCATGCTAGGATTATCGTATGCTTATTTCTCTCAACATCCATGAAATGATCCAGTTTATTTGGATTTGGTGATTCGGTTCACCGGCAAATCCCTACACGGTATCGCAAAACACATTCCGGAACTCTCTCCCCCCAATCTCGATCAAAATAGAGAAGTATCCCGCATCAGACCTCTTCATTGGAACCTATTTCTACAAAAGAAGACTACATTGCTCATGAATAGAAATAGTTTCATTCTCAATTACCGACTTTTTCTCACTCATCAGCTTTCTCAAGAACTTTACGTAGCCGGGAATCTCGCAGAGAGCCTCGATCAATGGAATGTTGATGTTGACCTTCTTGAGATTCTCCACGAAGCAAGAAAACTTTGAATCCTCCTTTTTTGCAAATCTTTGAGGGAAGGGCATCGGAGGAATAGGATCACTTTTTTTATTTTTCAGCCTTGCATGCCTTTATGTCGGTCGATTTTCATCTATGTCGACTGCAGCCCCATAACCTCCATGTCAATCGACCGGGGTTGTGTCGGTCGACACGGCTGCATTTCCCCTGTCGATCGAGCTGCCTTCGATGTTGCTCGACCTGCCACCTTGTCGACCTCTAGTGTTGACCGTTATAGACTCTGTATCGGTCGATATAGAGGCATGATCTGCGAGATTTTCAACCTCCTCACCCCCAAACTCATCATCGGGCATGCTCGGACCATCGTACCTTGTACCAGACCTCAAAGAAATGGAATTAACCTATTTTACCTTGTCTGGATTGGCTTCAGTGGTGCTGGGGAGCTAACCGGGCTTGTGTTGATTGCTCAAAGTGGTTGCAATCTGACTCAACTGCGTGTCAAGCATTTGGAGGTGGTTTGTCATGTGTTGTAAGTGAGTCGCCATCCCTTCACTTCAGTTTCCACCTTGCCAAATCTGTTTTTGGAGCTTTTGATGAACTTGTCAAGGGTCTCTTCCAGCACATATCTTTTCTTCTCCACAATCTCTCCCCCAGCTCCAACATTGAACCCCGTTGGAGCATTTTCAGCTACATAAGGGTTAGAATAAGATAAACTAGGATGGTTTCTAGCACTGTAATTGTACCCATGGTTGTTGGCTCGGTAGTTGTTGTTGTAACCTCCATTGGCATAGTTTACTTCAACGGTACTGGAGGTGCTCGAACTGCTTCCTCAGTAGATGTAATCGGCCTCAACAGGAACGATGGTCATGTTTGGATCTAATACTGCAGCCACCAAAGCTCTATCGGTCTCCAACTTCCCAAACTCTTCACGGAGCTTTTTCACCTCGGCAACCACATCGAACTCCGGATTAGTGGTAACTGCCTTCACTGCTTTCTGCCTTTTAGTAGGACATTGATGGTTATTCAGGGCCATATCTACAAGAAGCTGCATCCCTTCTTCTCCACTTTTTTCATGAGAACGCCTCCAGCCGAAGCATCCACCAACTCCTTCATGTGAGGGTTCAGTCCCTCATAAAAGTGGCAAACCTGCATCTCAAGATCAATATCATGCCCGGGGCAAATCCTCAACAATTCCTTCTACCTCTTCCAATCCTCGTACAAGGTCTCATCATACTTCTGACTGAAGTGAGTGATGTCGGACTTCTACTTCAAAATGACACTGGGAGGGAAAAAGTTGGTGAGAAACTTTGCTCGCAGTTGCTCCCATGTTTCTCTTACAAGTGACCTCTATTTCTGAGTTGAAGGCTTCAAGTTTCTTGCCCTTTTCTTGTGTTCATGCACCTGAAAAGAATGACAAAATTGCAGGGAATCAGTCTCTGTGTCGACCGACACGGGCACTGCTTCTGTGTCGATCGACAGAGGCTCTGTCGATCGAAACAGATGCAAAAAACACACACTCACGCACGCAACAGAAAAAAAACTCAAACAAAAAAATATCAAAACAATCCAATAATAAAATATTATCTGACTATCCCCGGCAACGACGCCAATAACAAAGTATGGTAGGACCTTAAACTGAGTGCTCCAACATAATTTTAGGTCAAGGCTAGGCATGATGATAGTTAGTTCTCGAGCATTCTCCTTGCTCGGTCTTCAGTCTAAGTTCTATTACAACTCAATTCGATCCTATACAAAGATTACAAGATTAGAACTCTAGAAACTAGAAAAACTGACTAAGATGACTTACAATCTTTGACCCACCAAAACATCAAAAAATAAGGAAGGAATTCTATAAAAAGAATCCTAACACCAACAAATCTAGGTTTAAATCAAAGCACATAATTTCACAAATTGAACAAGGAAAGGCATTAGATTAAATTAATCTACGTTCATGCAGCCAGGATAGATTTTAAACCCTAGAATATGATTAATAATTTAGTTCATCATAATGACAATACAAGACATCATGAAAGGTGATAGCGCGTTTCGCAACGCGCTAAAGCTGCAAGTGTACAGACCAC
>JAPKLW010000003.1:1515676-1556967 GCA_026898455.1 Plectranthus barbatus
TGAGCAAATCCACATGAGCAAAGTGCACAAAACGAGTGTTTATCAAAAGGATAAAACCTGTAGTAAACTTGCATTGATTCAAAACGGAGTCTCGAGAAAACAAATCCAATCCATCAACTGTCTTCAAGCTCCAAATACAAAGTAACTCCAATTATGCCTTAGAAACTAATTTTAACTCTGAAAATAAACTGTCTAACCCTAAAAACTCGAATACATGTGTTTATATAGGTGTAGCAATGATCCGACAAGGTATAGACTTAAACAAGGAAGAAATAGCTCAAAGATAACAAATTTCTGCAAATAAGAATTCTGCGTCGACCGACATACAGGCCACGTCGGTCGACGCAAACCTCTCCTCGACGGCCTCCACAGTCGACACACCACATCAGTGTCAACTTTCCACGTCGACCGATGCACAGCCCGCATCGGTCGATGTGGAGCTCCTGCATCGACTTCCTACCGCGGTCGATGCCAGCTCACGTCGGCCTCTTGTGTCGATCGACACAAAGCTTGTGATGGTCAAAACAAAGCGTCTTTCACTCTTTTTGTTCCTTATTCCGAATTTTGTCTCTTTTTCTATGAAAAATCACCACCAAACACGTATACAACACCAAAACACTATGATGCATAAATAAACATGAAAATTACACAACTTGAACACTAAATGAGCTAGAAACTAATTGATAAGTTAGTGAAATAACGAACTTATCAACTCCTCCAAACTTAAACCGTTAATCGTCCTCAATTAATCCACAGACGGAAAATCAAATCAAATGCAGATATGAGTGTGCAACATGCATCGGTTGTAACAGAGTTGTCCCAACTTCGGTCCTTTGTAACACTTAATCATTTTTTCTTTCAAAAACCTGCAAAAACATACCACTAACCCAAACTAAGCACAAATACACCTTTATGCAAATAAAACAAGTAAAATGCAGAGAAATAATGAATTCAAAAGGTGTTAGTACTTTATGCAAAGTAGCAGTCTTCCCATCAGAACGACTATTTCAATCAGTCTTAGGATCCTAGCTGGATCTCCTTTCTACTTTACAAAGAATAAAAGTCTTTGTTTTTCTTTTCAACTTTTTGTCATCTCTCTTGACTTTATCAGTTAAGACTTCCTTTTAACTGTGTTGAGGGTAAAAAATAAGCGGCCTAACTAGAGGTCCAAGTATGCGGCCCATAAATTATTTTGCAGGAAAAGAGGTTGTTTGAACTAGATGAGATGGCCCAAAGAAAAGGAGTCTGAATAGAAGAGCAGTTCAACTTAACCAGTTCACAGAACAGCTCGATTAGAAGCAGTTCGATTCAGCCAGAAAGGAATCCGAATGAGAGAGCACTTCGACTTAATCAGTTCGCATAAGGCAGCTCGAAGTAGTTCATGTTGAATTACTCCCTCGGCGGTTTCGACTCAGGAAATTAAATGAAGAAGTGTAATGGTTCAAACGTTACAATCCAAGTAATCAAGTGGTTCAACCGTTACGAGTCAAGAGAATTAATGAACATTCAATAATAATGTTTTAACTAATCTTTTCTTATAAATAGGTTGTGATATTTTCATTGAGAAAGACTGCCTTTTGTGTGGTTTTACTTACAACTTTACAAGAACTTGTTCACCACATTCTGTAATTGGTGATTTCTCATCTATAGACAAATCTATGGACTCTATTTTTTCGAACCTCAACAACTGAAAATCAGTTCTCCAAAGGTTTCGTCCAATTTTCTGTGATGAGTGGTGACTGATTCCTATCAGTTATAATTCAAAACATCTATACAAGATTACATGCTACTGGACTAAAATTAAGTCAACTTTGTACAAGGATAGATGACTAAATATGTGTTTGGACAAATCAAAACTCTAATTTCCTAACATAGAATTTAATAAATCAGATGTGGTGTTTATTTGAGTGGTATTGTGTTTCTTTTGATATTTATGGTGATTCCAATTAATCAACGATGCGAATGCGGCCGAAATTTGTCCATGGATAGAGTTAGCCTTCCTTATTGATGCGATTTTTTTAAAATAATGTATTTTATTTTACTAAATTATATATTTAATTTGTATTTAATAACTACATTATTTTAACCTAACTGATATAGAATAATTACTAAAATGATACATTTCTTGTATTTAGTCTATCTCATATTTTTGCTGGTACAGTACTATTGTCTATTGGTGGATCTACATGGGGTTAGGAGCTCCACGTGTCATGTGCGGTATTTTATAGGATAAATTTTTTCATAAAGAAAAAAAATAGATGAAATAAATAAAATATAATATGAAAATTTTAAAAAAAATCTGGCATGCTCGCTCTTCTTTCTGCTCGGTATTCCCCTGCGCATTCAGCGCCCACTTCCTGTTTTATGCGTGGAGCTTTCTGTTTTGAATTGGGATACCCATTTGAATCCTCTCATTCTCATTTTGTCGAATGCATTCTTATAGAGTTTTCACTAAACAATTTTCCATGATCAAATATACATTGTGTAAGTTTCTGTCGAGATTTATCTCGTCTTTCAGAATAGAGAGTAAGCATGAAGTTTTTTTTGTTAGGTTTATTTCATGTGATGAATGAAATGAACTGTTGCGTTGCACAGTGCTTCTCATCTGTGTAGAGTGATTTGAAGTTCTTCATCTTGAATTCATGATTTGGGCCTCGTTTTTGTGGAAGAAAATGAAAGGATCCGTATGTGAATGAATTGTGAGAATAAATGCTGCACCGGATGTGTTTGATGAAATGCCTCCGAATTTCTATCTTTGGAAAATGGGAGGGATTTGGTACTTTTATACTGTCTCATAATAAACATATCCACTCTTTATGTTTTTCTTTTTTTTTTCTTTTTTTTTTTCTGAAATGTTAGGTTTAATTAAATCGAAAACTCTTTGAATATTTGAAACGAATAGGCCAAAATTCTTGTATGAAAATCACCCAACTAAATTAAACCCTATTATCCTATATACACGTAACTCAACAACAACTCCTTTTTACCAAATCTTAGATCCACCAAACCCGCCAAATCTCAACCGTCCATCATTAATGCTGAAACATATTTATATCTCTCCTCCCCTTCACTCCATTCCTGCATAAAAATCATCTTCTTCTTCAACAATGGCGCTTCTCGTGGAGAAGACCAGCTCCGGCCGTGAATACAAGGTGAAGGACATGTCCCAGGCCGACTTCGGCCGCTTGGAGCTCGACCTCGCCGAGGTTGAGATGCCGGGCCTCATGTCTTGTCGCACTGAATTCGGCCCCTCCCAGCCCTTCAAGGGGGCCAAGATCACCGGAAGTCTGCACATGACCATCCAGACCGCCGTCCTCATCGAAACCCTCACCGCCCTCGGCGCCGAGGTCAGATGGTGCTCCTGCAACATCTTCTCCACCCAGGACCACGCCGCAGCCGTCATCGCCCGCGACAGCGCCGCCGTGTTCGCCTGGAAGGGGGAGACTCTACAGGAGTACTGGTGGTGCACCGAGCGCGCACTTGACTGGGGCCCCGGCGGCGGACCGGATCTGATCGTGGACGACGGCGGAGACGCGACTCTGCTGATCCATGAAGGAGTGAAGGCGGAGGAGGAGTATGCCAAGTCCGGGAAGGTGCCGGATCCGAGCTCAACGGATAACGCGGAGTTCCAGATCGTGCTGCAGATTATTAGGGATGGATTGAAGGATGATCCGAACAAGTATACGAAGATGAAGGAGAGATTGGTGGGGGTTTCGGAGGAGACCACCACCGGTGTGAAGAGGCTGTATCAGATGCAGGCCAACGGCACTCTGCTTTTCCCGGCTATTAACGTTAACGACTCCGTCACCAAGAGCAAGGTATCATTTCATTTTCATCAATCTTCTTTTCTATGCTATCATCATCATCAACTCTTTCTATTTATGCATCTTCACATCAAAACTAAACTAGTAATCTAATTTCATTCATTTACTCGCATCACTGTGTATAGAGTGTATTTATAATGGGTGGGGTCGGGTTGGCTGGTCGAGTTGCGATCTAATAATAACAAACGACAAGTCAACCCGAACTCGACCCATATATTTTCTTGGGTCAGAAATTTCCGACACTATTTATTTTCGTGTCGATCCGAAATGACCTGTTTAATTATTTTCAAAATTAAAAATAAAATGTGTTAATTATTTTAAAATTTTAAAAATTGTGTTAATTATTTAAAAAATTAGGTTTTGGGCTATTATTTATTTATTAAATTTTTATATAATTATATTTTATAAATAATAATAATTATTATTTATATTGGTGGGTCAAATGGGTTTGCGGGTCAACTCGAAATTGACCGGAACCTCACAAGAAAATTAAATAGGTTGGTGGGTTTGATCTGAAACTGACCCGAAAATTAAATGAGTTAATCCGCTCATTTTTTTCATGTTAGGTTCGTGTCAGATTATCGTGTCAGGTTGGAGATTGTGTCCCTAATTTATATATTCTTCCCCTATTTCTAAGTGTCAGAATTTGGCAGAAATATGAGTTCTCGGCCTCTTTTTCCATTATGTTTCTTTTATTTTATTTATTATATATATTAAGATTTCATAATTTTATTAACTTTAACAGCTTTATTGTTCTTATTACGACTTTTCATAATTTTATTAAGATGAAAATCTGGAGAAATAAGATTAAGTTAATATTATAAAATATATTTTCTGAATACACACATATATATATGTAATAGAGATCTAATTGTTATTTATTTCCTAAAATTTCAAACATATAATTTAATTCATATGGTTAATCCATTTTCATAATTTAAATTCCAACATTTACAAATTTGAATTTTAATTCCTAGCATTTACTAAATTACTTTTAACAACTAATTACATTTATCTAATTTTGAAATCTAATTAGTAAATAACTTAACATTTTACATTTTAATTCCTAATGTGTTTTTTAATTTCTTCCAAAAGAATTAGTTTTTAAAATTGCTTCAATTCTGTAATTTAATTTGTAATAATTATCTAATTTTTAGAATTGAACACTTAAAAATGAAAATTTAAGTATGAAAACATTAATATATTTTTTTAATGCAAAAATTGGCATCCGTTATTAATGAAAACATTAGGAATTATAATGTTATTTTATATTTTAATTTTAAATATTTATGAGTTAAATTATAAGAAATAGAAAATTATTAGAAATTGAATATTAAGAAATGAATTACTGTGTGATTTGATACTTTTTTAACAATGAATTTAGTATTTCGGATTGATAATATGCGACGTTAGTATAATATTGTAAATCACATTGAGGATTTACAACTAGTTTAATTGTATTAACTTTTGAGGGATAATATGCTCATTTTAAAGCACATGAGATCGAGTATTTGAAGCCATAAAAAAACTGTGTTGTTGCTCTCTTGATAGTTTGATAACTTGTACGGATGCCGGCACTCGCTGCCCGACGGGCTAATGAGGGCCACAGACGTGATGATCGCCGGAAAGGTTGGTGTTGTTTTCGGCTACGGAGATGTTGGCAAGGGCTGTGCTGCGGCCTTGAAGCAAGCCGGCGCCCGTGTCATCGTTACTGAGATCGACCCCATCTGCGCCCTCCAAGCCCTCATGGAGGGCTTCCAGGTCCTCCGCCTCGAAGACATAGTCTCCGAGGCCGATATCTTCGTCACCACCACCGGCAACAAGGACATCATCATGGTCAGTGACATGAGGAAGATGAAGAACAACGCGATCGTGTGCAATATCGGCCACTTCGACAATGAAATAGACATGCATGGGCTCGAGACCTACCCGGGGGTGAAGAGGATCACCATCAAGCCTCAAACAGACCGGTGGGTGTTCCCGGACACCAAGACCGGGATCATCGTGTTAGCCGAGGGCCGGTTGATGAACCTGGGGTGCGCTACAGGACACCCCAGCTTCGTCATGTCGTGCTCATTCACCAACCAAGTCATCGCCCAACTTGAGCTCTGGAAGGAGAAGAGCAGCGGCAAGTATGAGAAGAAGGTGTACGTGTTGCCCAAGCACCTCGATGAGAAGGTGGCGGCACTCCACCTTGGAAAGCTTGGTGCGAAGCTAACCAAACTTTCCAAGGATCAGGCCGACTACATTAGCGTCCCTATTGAGGGACCTTACAAGCCGGCTCACTACAGGTACTGAGCTGAGATCAACAATGAAATTGAATTGGGGAAAACAGTTTAATTTGGGAGGTGCTTTGATGAATTGGAAAATAAGTTGGAAATGATTTTTACTTTTTAGTCATTTAAATTATTGCAAATTAATGTGCTATGCGTTTAACTATATATACCCTTTGTTCCGATTACATGATTCTGCTTGATCTAGTATCATTATAAAATAATATTTAGGAAAATAATATATTAAAACGAATTTCCAACATTACACATACTTAAAAGTATTAATTAAACTTAATTTTTCATTATCTTATATTTAATATTTTTATTTTTAAAAATTATTCAAATGTGCATTTATAAATTATGTAAATAATAATAACAATAATAATAATAATAAATATAAAAATTAGATCATATAATTGGAATATTCTAAAATAATAAGATGAACTATATAAATGAAAGGGATGGGGTACTATATTTGATAAACATCATTTCATTGAAATGAAAAGATAGGAATTTTTCAATTTCCTCACTAAAATACTAGTATAGTATGTCTATTTATCATATTTCTTTCTTTTTTTTCGGACTTTCGAAATTTCTAACAATTGCATTTCAGCTTTTAATTTCTGTTAAATCGAGGTGTAGTACATAAAAATCTTAATAGTTGTATTCAGAGCTATAATCTTAAAATTAGTATTTGTGTTAGTAATAATAACGAATTATTGCGTATTGCAAGTTAACTATATTAAATCATATTCTTCAAAGGATTCTCTATTACAGATTAACTAGATTTACACTCGTGCGTTCTACGAATTACCTATTTAATATTTTATTTAGTTATATTAAAATGTAATCATAAGGTTATAAATACAAAGTTTAAAAAAGGGAAAATATGCAAATTTATCCCAAACTTTGGATGAGTTCCCAATTTTATCCCAAACTTTTAAATATAACAATTTCTAGCCTTAACTTTGAATGAGTTCCCAATTTTATCCCAAACTTCTAAATATAATAATTTTAGTCTAGACTTTGAATTTTTTCCCACCTGTTTATATTTAAACATAAAAAATCTTACATGAACACAAATAATTGCATGTCATACACAAAAATCCTTCACGAACACTACTCTTCCATGTCATTTTATTCATGAAATGACATTCATAAAGTATTTATTACGAATAAGAAATTTTAGAGTCTTATATATTCATAAAACTCGTGACATTTTTATAAAATATTGTTGGGGTCAGGCCCACGGGCCCAGGCCCAATAGACAAGTCAGCCCGAACAAGCAAATCCAACCCAGAAGACTAGCCCACCAGAGTCAACAAAACACCAAAATATGCCCAAGTCAAGGTCTCTTCACCGAGGACCAAAGCGCCTCGGCGTCAAGGAGCCAAGAAAGTCGATATAGAGGCGATCCAGGAAGAGAAACCCTAACTTGCTAGCGGCGCCCGAACGTTGGAGCCCTAACCTCCCCCGAAAAACCAGCAACCGGTCTGATATTCGCGGCGAGCCGTTGTAGCTCGACGCGTAGGGTTAGCTGCTGTCTGCCTGCCCCTATCCTGTCTATAAATAGGGGCAGGAGGCTCATTTTTTGTATTCACTCTCTCCTAGCTAATTCTAAGCCGAAACTCTGTCAAATCTTCTACAGGATTTCTCTCTCGTTAATAGCAAACGAATCTACATAATTTCGTTCATTGTTTATCTATATTCTGTCTTTGATACTTGTTTATTTTCTTTATTTCTCGTTATTATTTGCGATGCTCTTGTAAAAGTTCTAAGGGCTCCATTTTTCGTGAAATCGAACCTCAACATTTGGCGCCCACCGTGGGGCCCTTAGGACTATCTTCTCGTTGATCTAATGGCAGGTATTAGCGAGAAAGCCGGGAATCAAACGAAGAAGGTGGATGGGGCTCCCCCATCAAAGCCTTCCGGTTCGAGGGAACTCATCCCCGTCGATGAGCTGGTGCGGCAAACTTTGCAGACCAGTGGCGCCCAAGCCGTACCTCCGGAACTGCTGAACACAATCTTGGCTCGACTGGCCGAGGAGGCCGAGGAAAATCGGTACCATGAAAAGGAGACAGACTCCAGAATCATGGAGTTGCACGCTACCAATCATGCCTTGCGAAGGGAGAACGAGCAGCTCCGCAAGGAGAAGGCGCTCCAGAAACAGCCCTTCATCGAGGAGCCCCTCACTGGCGAGAAGCCATCGAATCCCCGCAAGAACTTGGCCCACGACTTCGAAGAGGCGGTCGACCTCAACACGCCGACGACGTTGGATCCAGGGCACGGACCTACGGGGGCAACAACCTACCGCCCGACTGATCGTCTCGCCACCGAGCTGCCACGAGGCGAGTACGAGAAGCATCTCGAGGCGCGCATGGCTGGGTTGGAGAAACTCATTTGCCGCATCCCGGGGATCATACCTCCGGATTCGCTGATACCGCGGAATAGCTATGCTGACTCGCCGTTCACACCCGACATCACCAACATAGATGTCCTGGCTAGATTCACGCCACCCTCATTCCAGCTGTATGATGGGACGACCGACCCAGAGGATCACGTAGCCCTCTACAAGCAGAAGATGCTGACCACCTCGATCCCGGGCAACCTACGCGAAGCCTGCATGTGCAAGAGCTTCGGAGCAAGTTTGACTGGACCAGCCCTCCAATGGTTCGTCAACCTACCGAGGAGCTCCATCTCGACATTCTCGGAACTCCATATGGCCTTCAAAAAGCAGTACTCCAACTGCCAATGCATAGCCAAGCATCCAGATGCACTCAACAGCATACGCATCAAGAAGGGAGAGTCGTTGAGGTCATACGTGGGACGCTTCAACCAGGAGCTCGCATCTATACCGAACTGTCCTCCCCTCACGACGGTCTTCGCCATCAAGAACGGCCTAGACGTGTCCTCAAAACTCTATCGCAACTTGACTAGTCACCCTTGCTATGATATGGACTCGGTCCTCTCACAAGCTTGGGCTGAGATTAACTGGGAGGAAGATGAGCCGAATCGCATCGCGCGCTTGAATGAGCAGAAGGCCTACGAGCTCGCTAGTCAGCACAGAGAAGATCGATATAAGAGGAGGCTCCTCTAATTCGAGGTATGTCGACCGAAAGGACTTCCAAAACGAGCATCGTTCGCGACGAGACCACCCTTACAGTCGCGCGCCGCGCGCGGGGGAGGTGCCCTACAACCTCTGTATCGACCAGAACTACCTGGTCAACAACGTGCTCAAGGGGCTCGGCAGTGCTGTAAAATGGCCAGCCAAAATGAAATCCGACCCTAAGACACGGGATATGAAGAAGTTTTGTGGCTTCCACAATGACCACAGCCACAAAACGGAGGAATGTCAAGCCCTACGTCTAGAGGTGCTCGAACTTTTAAAGAACGGTTTCCTTACCGAGTACCTAACCAACAAGGGGAAGAACACATGGACGAGGAGGGGTAGGCAGGTCAACCCTACTGGAAATGCAGAGCCTCAAAACAAACCACCACCCACTGAGCGAACAATCCACGTAATCGTCGGAGGGTCGGAGATTAGCGGAAGATCTCGCTCCGCGGTCAAGAGAGCCCGCAGGGTCCTCAACTTAGAGGTTCACCACGTCAGCCCCATGCAACAGCATGAGGCAATCAAGTTCACCATTGAGGACAAGCCAGGACTTATTCATCCGCACCATGACGTGCTCGTGATTTCACTTGATATCAAATTGCCAAGTGAAGAGGCTGCTTGTGGATAACGGCAGTTCCGCGAACATCATGTTCCTTCGGACGTTGAAGGAGATGCAAATCCCTATGAGCAAGATAGAGCCGGTAACCATGACCCTCTATGGTTTCAACGGTGACCAGCAGCGGACGGTAGGGGAGATCACCTTACCCATGTACTGCGGAGGCCTAAACCTAGACGTAAAATTCCAAGTTGTAGACGCCATCTCTGCGCATAATGCCATCCTGGGGAGGCCCTGGATTCATGAGCTTAAAGCAGTCCCCTCGTCATACCACCAAGTGCTCAAGTTTCCCACTCCCTGGGGAATCCAGACTATCCGAGGAGAGCAGAAGGCGTCAAGGGACTGCTATTATGCTAGCTTCCAAGCCGTCTGTGCGCAGCAACACGGGTCTATATCGACCCCTGCTGGTCATCCCGAAGCCGAGGAGCTAGAAGAAGTAGCCATAGACGAGTCAGATCCAAGTCACACCACCTTCGTAGGCGCGGAGCTTCCCACCGACGTTAGGAGCGCCCTTCTAGGGTTCCTCCGGAGCAAGGTTCATGTGTTCGCCTGGTCGCACCGCGACATGACCGGGATAGATCCGTCGGTCATTACACACCGTCTTCAAGTGGACCCAAGCTGCAGGCCGGTGCAGCAGCGGCAACGGAAGTTCTCTGCTGAAAAGAACCAAGCCATCAACGAGGAGGTACAGAAGCTCATCGACATTGGGTCAGTACGAGAGGTACACTACCCCACTTGGCTTGCCAACATAGTAGTCGTCAAGAAGAAGAACGGTAAGAACCAGGTCTGCATCGACTTCACCGACCTGAATAAGGCATGCCCGAAAGACCCTTATCCTCTACCGCACATTGACGCCATAGTCAATGCAACAATAGGGCACGAGCTTCTGAGTTTCATGGATGCATTCTCGGGGTATAACCAAATCTAGATGCACCCCGACGACCAAAAAAAGACCGCCTTCATCACCAGCCAAGGCATTTATTGCTACAAGGTGATGCCGTTTGGGCTAAAGAACGCAGGTTCGACAAACCAATGCCTCGTCAACTCGATGTTCAAAGAGAAGATCAGAAAGATGATGGAGGTCTACATTGACGACATGCTCGTCAAGTCGCTCCAATCCCGGGATCACGTGGCTCACCTGGAAGACGCTTTCCAAATTTTGGAAAAGTACAACATGAAACTCAATCCCGCGAAGTGCTCGTTTGGAGTAGCATCTGGCAAGTTCCTCGGTCATATAGTGACCCAAAGGGGAATAGAGGTGGACCCTACACAGATCAAAGCCATTCAGGGTATAGGACACCCGAAATCCCCAAAAGAAGTGCAAAAGCTGACTAGGCGCCTCGCCGCCCTTAGCCGCTTCATATCGCGTTACTCTGAGAGGACCCACTCCTTCTTTAGTACTCTACGGAAGGGAAAGAGGTTCGAGTGGACTGAAGAGTGCGCTAAGGCACTCGAGGAGCTGAAGGCCTACCTAGCTAGCCCACCTCTGTTGTCAAAACCAGCTGACGGTGAACCACTGCTACTCTACTTGTCAGTATCAGACCATGCGGTCAGGGCTGTGCTGGTACGTGAAGTAGACGGCAAACAGCACCCGGTACATTATGCCAGTAAGTCTCTACTAGTCGCAGAAACACGGTACATCGCTTTGGAGAAGCTCGCTCTAGCACTTGTAAATGCTGCTCGAAAACTGCGACCTTACTTCAGGGCGCATTCCATCAAAGTAATTACGGCCTATCCTATAAGAGCCGTACTGTCAAAGCCGGACCTAACTGGGCGTCTGCTCAAATGGGCCGTCGAAGTACGAGGTTATGGAATCCAGTACGAGCCGAGGATTGCCATCAAGTGACAGGTGCTAGCTGACTTCGACGCAGACTTTTCCACAAATTTGCAACTAAAGGCGGAGAACGAGGTAGCCCACATGACGAGGGCCGATGAATATGCCGGGACATGGTCCCTAAAGATCGATGGAGCCAGTAACGTGCACGGCAATGGGGCCGGAGTGGTCCAGACAGATCCGCACGGAGAAAACTACGAACGAGCAATCAGGCTCGATTTCCCAGCAACAAACAATGAAGCCGAGTACGAGGCTCTCATTCAAGGGGTACAGCTAGCCTTAGAGCTCGGGGCTCGCAGAAAGTGACTCGCAGCTGGTGGTCAATCAATTAGACGGCACTTATGTCGTAAAGGAGGAGCGTCTGAAGCTGTACCACTCCATGATCGAAAGACTAAAAGAGAAAATAGACGAATGGGACCTCCATCACATTCCCCGAGAATCTAACGCCCGGGCAGACGCTTTGGCGAGTCTAGCTACCACCAGCTCCTCACAAGGCACCCGACCAATTCCCGAGGTCTGGTTATTAGTGCCATCCGTTCCCACCCAGGACGTTGTCGCACCTATCATTCCAGATGGGAGCGACTGGAGGATCCCGATCATCCGATACCTGACTGGCGAACCCCCAATCGGCGATAGGAATGACGCGATAAAGATCGAAAGGACAGCCGCCCGCTTCACCCTCATCAACGACAAACTATACAGACGTTCGCTCGGAGGACCCCTCCTCCGATGTATCGCCTCCCCTGAAACAGAAGAGGTGCTCGCAGAAATACACGAAGGTGACTGCGAAAACCACACCGGGGCTCGGTCACTGTCTCACAAAGTGATCACAACTGGTTTCTACTAGCCCACTTTTAAACGGGACGCAACCAATCACGTTAAGAAATGCGATAGCTGTCAGCGCTTCGAGGTATCCACCCATCAGAACGCGGAACCCCTCCATGCTTCAATCACTCCATGGCCCTTCATGGTATGGGGAATGGACCTAGTAGGGCCCCTCCCGAAAGGGATCGGGCAGAAAGATCATATCCTCATGGTGACCGATTACTTCACCAAATGGGTAGAAGGCGAAGCCCTAGGGAAAACGCGCGATTTAGAAGTCATTAAGTTCCTATGGAAACACGTCCTGTGCCGCTTCAGAATCCCAAAAGAAATACAAACAGATAACGGACGACAATTCGCCAGCAAGAGGATGCAAACCTTTTGCGACACCTACGGGATAAGGCTGGTGTTCTCGACGCCACGGTACCCCGAAGCAAACGGTCTAGCGGAGTCCACCAAAAAAACGGTAATGGCAACCTTGAAAAAGAAATTGAGCCCACACGGATCCAGATGGGTAGAGGAACTCCCCGCAGTCCTTTGGTCCTACCGGACCACACAAAGGACCGCCACCGGGGCTACGCCCTTTTCACTCGCATACGGGGTTGAGGCCGTAGCACCTGTCGAAGTCATCGACCGCAGTCCGAGAGTAGAATTTGCAGATGAGACAGGAAACTCAGACCTACTCGAGAAAAACCTCGAGCTCATAGATGAGGTACGGGAAGACACTGCAGCCAGAGCCTCCCGACGATGGCTTCAAGTAGAAAGGTTCTACAATAAAAAACTGAAACTTAGGAGCTTCCAAGAAGGAGATCTAGTCCTAAGAAGGGTGTTCCAAAACACGAAAGAATCCGGAGCGGGAAAGCTAGCCCCTAACTGGGAAGGCCCCTACAAAGTGTCCAAAGTGGTGGGGCACGGGGCTTACCAGCTTGAAACATCAGAAGGAAGAAGGGTGCAAAACAGTTAGAACGTCAAACACTTGAAGAAATATTATCATTAATATACAGATACGCGCACTCCTATCCTATTCTTTCTTTTCATTTTATCATTATTTATTCACAACACCTTTACTAACTTGAGCGTCGGAGGGGTGATGCCTAGCCTGACCTCATATCGCTTGTTTTGCAGCCAAGTAAGAGGATCAATGTCGATGAGTTAAGCTACTCGGCATCGACCCCCTGAGCTCCTCTAAGTCGAGCCGACTGCTCCGATAAAGAAGCTCCAATTCAATAAACAAAAAACAAAGCACGAAACGGGCATACGACAATTTTCAACACAAAAGCAATACAGTACGAAAGATACGCAAGGAGTATAGCGAACATTCGATTCAAAGGCAATAAAGCAGAAGCAATGTAATTGTACATCAAAAGAGGTTACAATTTAAATTACGAAAAATGGGGAACGCCTATGGAACTATTCTTCAGGCAGCAGCGTCCCCATCCACCTTCTTCTGAGCTTCTGCACCGCCATCTTCATTGAGGAAGCTGTCGGCTTCCTTCTCCTCGGCACTCTTTTCCACTTCGGTCTCGGGGATCGACTCGAGGCGGGTCGGTTCCTTGTTAGCCTCCTGCATCTCAGCGTCGAGGAGCTCCCCTTCGGTGGCGATCGGAGGCGAGGACGGAGGCGTGGCAGGGCGCGTAATGTTGTCTAGGTCGAAATCAGGACACCTTCGACCAACCAAGGCGCAGATAGATCCTGTGACCATCCGCACCAGTAGATCGAAGGTCGACTTGAAGTCCAGATTTGCCACGACTTCTTGATAGTCCACCCCGTAACCCTTCTTCAGCGCCTCCACCTCCTCCTCGTGCGCCTTCTGCTCCTTGAGCCTTTCCTCCTGGCTCTTATGGAACCGACCCTTGAAGGAGTCGAGCTCCATCTCAGTTTTTTGCTTCGACTCCTCGAACCTCGCGGCAGAGGCCCGTAACTCCCCCTCGAGGCCCTTACACCGACGCGCAAGCTCCTGCCTCTCCTTCATCAAGCCCTCGTACTTCTCCTTCCACCTCTGACCTTCAAGCTGCGACTCTTTCAAATCCCCCGAGACCGACGCGAGCTTGCTGGCCAGGTCGGCCCGTTTATCCCTCTCAGCTTGGAGCTCCTTCCTCGATTAACCCAACCCCTCGCTAGCTGAGTCCAGCGACTTGAGAAGCTGCTCGGAGTAGATGGCGAACCTCCGGGTAGTCTTCACAACGACGCGAAGCAAATTAGTAGAAACACCAAGATGCAAAAAATTCATTGAAGTACGACAATGCTCGTACCTCCTGGAGATCCTTCTGCATACCGAAGTTCTCACGAGCATACTCACTGTCAAAATCTTCGGCTCGGAGGTCCCCATCGAGGACTTTCTTAACATGCAGCGCATAGGCCGCCGTGGAAGAGACGATGCTTGTCGACCCAGAGCTGACTAGCACCAGATCCACCTCCTTAGGTTGCCCGATCGATCCCGACTGAGTCCTGGAGTCCGCGCTCGTGTCGCGAGCCCTCTTCCTCCTCCTCTCGTCACGTACAGTTCGAGGAGGAGGGGTGGCGGCCCTTGTCGGTTTGACCGGAGGAGCAGGGGCATGAGTTGATACCGAGGCGACAACATTGCCGACGTGCTCGATCGCTACCCGCTCCTCGGTCGGCACAACCGGAGATGCCGAGACGTCTCGACAGCAACCTTCTTGGATGAAGGGCCCTCAGCAGTAGGGGTCGAAGATGAGACCTCCCGCGGGCGCTTCTGAGCCTTCATCGCCGCCAGCAGATCCATCGGGGACAAGTTCGCCATGTCCGCAGGGAGTTTCTCCTTCTTACCACTCTCGTTCACCCAGAACTCAGCTCCAACGCTCCTCTTGCCCTTGACCGAGGAGAACTTGCGATCCTCCCTCTAATAAGCAATATCAATCCGACCCTCCTCCTCGTCAGTAAGGACCGTCTGCTTATATCCTTCAAAAATAAAGACATCGGTGAGTAATCATAGACGTCGATACCGAGCCATTTACTTAAACATATACTTAAAACCGCACTTACTGGGACGTGATCGCTAAAATTATTAACAACTTAGCATAGCTAACAATATAGCGGCAAATATAATTATCGATCCCACATGGAAAGAAATGACGAATGTCTTGAGTACTGAACTATAGCTTCTCGGAAAATTGTTTGAGGCAATCAAATTTTGAAAAGGTTTTGGCATCATAAAATTCAGAAACAAACAAGAAACAATTCTTCAATTAAAGAAAAACTATTATCAGCAGGACAATCTGAAGGGTTGTTCAGATAATTGCAAGAGTTCAGATTCTAGGGATTTTATTACTATCTTTCCTAACATGCAAAGATAAATTCATCAAATGCCAATTTAATTCCTTGAAAGATGGAGATCAGAAAAATATTGTAAACTTCGTTTTAAGACAATTCACAAAGTAGATTATTGAAATCCCATACCCTTTCGGTCTCAAGAAATAATCAATAACTCCAAAGAACAACAGATGTTTTTCCTATAATCTAATTCTCTCTTTTAAGACAAGAATAATGAATTATATTTTGAAACTCTTTTCCTATTAATCAATCATCACCTTTTTGAGTCTCAAATTAATTAACTAGTAACCTAATTAAGTGGCCAACAAAATTAGATTCGAATCAAAGCACAGAATTTCACAAATCATTCAAGGAAAGACATTTGAATAAATAAGTCTAAAACATGTATTCAAGATAGATTTTAAACCCTAGAATCTGACACAGAAGTTAGTTCAACATATTATAATAAAGGGAATCATGAAAAGATTAAACCTGAAAATAACAACTTGCATTTAAAACTGAGTTTTGATGGAAGCATTCAACTTCATCAACTGTTTCTCACTCCAAAATAACAATCGATCTCAAATCTCTGCCTTGGAAATAATATATCATTCTCAATACTAACTGTCTAACCTTAAAAACTCGAAATTCAAGTGTTTATATAGATGCAGGAATAATTCTAACAAGGTAATTCTTCAACAAGGAAAGAAAAGGCTAAAATCTTCACAAAATTCGCTTCAGCTTGATTCGCCACGGCCGAGACAAGGTTCATCTCGGCCGAGACACGCCTCGTCAAAATCCTCCAACCCGACTTGACACGTCAGCATCTCGACCTTCCATCTCGGCCGTGGCAAGGTTCACCACGGCCGAGATGGAGCTCCCGCATCGATCCTCCGAAGTCGAGATAGGTTCATCTCGGGCATGCAGGACGACCGGGATGTGTTCCACCACGGCCGAAACAGAGCCATTCGGCCTGTTTCGAAGCTTACTCCAAACTTAGCCATTTTCCTGCGAAATCTCACCATCATAAGACTATATAACACCGAAACACAACCATGCACAAATAAACATGAAAATTACACGACTTGAACACTAAATGAACAAAAACTCATTGATAAGTTAGCGAAATACGAACTTATCAACTCCCCCAAACTTAAACCATTAATCGTCCTCAATTAGTCTATAGACAGAAAATCAAATCAGCATGCAAGATACAATTTTTTTTCAATGCCTCACAAGTCTCAAAACTCTCAAAGTCACAGTGATCCACAAGCAATGCACAGTCAAGACCGCAATCAGACAATCAAATCATCAAAGGGGAACCTCACTTCGATATTTGTTTTCACTCATCCCTCAAGTGTTTAGGTTGTGCAACAACTCTCAAATTCAAGGTCAATGCGCACTTACCATATGTTTGACAAGTTTCTCATCTCTCCATTGCTAAATAGTGTAGTGAATCAAGCAATCAATCAGGTCTTTATTCGGGTTGTAACATGGCTTCCTAAGATAGGTATGATGTTTTTGGCAAAGTGATTTACCCCGATTCTCACTCAATCATCACACCATTTTTTTTTATTCCACTCCAACCACTTCATCCTTCCCCCCCCCCTTTTTTTTTCTTTTTCAATTTCTTTCTTTCTTTTATTTATTTATTTTATTTTTTCAATTTATCACGAAACTAGTGAACTTAACGAGGCTTAAAGCAATGCAATTCTGAGTTCACCTTATTATTATCACACTCAAATTCTTTTTCTCAACTTAACAACTCCCAATCACAATTTAAATACCAGATCAAAATCCCTTTTAGAAATAATCATACCCCTCTCACTCATTAACCATTCTAAACAAAAGAACAGTTACATGGCTCAAAAGGGCTACAAGTGGAGATTTTTAAGGTTAGTGTATAAGATCTTGGCTAAGAAAGAATATGCCTAAAATAATTTTACTCTTATCATCACACTTATGCAACCTTGAGAGAGAAACAAGTCAAATTCTAGAAGATTATTGCATACGCACCTTGTCACACATCAAAGAAAATATTCAGGCTCAATTCTCACTTGGGTTAAATATTGTTCCCCCTCAACAATTTTCAAGTCTAATCTTAGTCTACTCATGCACAAAACACGTTTCAACAAGCAACTCGTCAAGTAAGATACTCCTATCATTGGCTATCATCGCAACACAGATTCTCAACTCAATGTCCACAGAACCAACCAATCATCAATCATAGTTACAGACTAGGGAGGATTTTTCGAAATCTCAAGCATACAAACCACATAAGTTCTGACTGCCCTATGTTCAAGCGCGTGAGTGCAATGCAGAAACTCAAATAAAACAAACTAACAATTGACTAAACATGCTAAAGCAGTAAAATCTAAACAATTCAATTCCAAGGCAGTGGCAGATCAATAAAAGCAGTAAATGGTAATATAACACAAGTTTTACAATCCCTGCCGTCATCCCCCCAAACTTATTCAACAGAATGAAGAATAAGTTTGAAAATCGAGCACGGGAAGGTAAAACTGTACCTCACTGGCCACCCTAGCCATCCTCATCAGCTGGCATGTCCTCAAGCTCCCCCTGGGCTCTGCGGCAGCGGATCCTACGGCAGCGGACGTAGACTGACTCGGGCTGATCATCATCGGTAGTGGATAGCAGCTGTCGCATCTGGTTGTCCAGCAGCCCAAGCCGGAGATAGACATCCTCCCTGAATCTCGCACTCCGAGTGTACTCTAATGCAGCCGCATCTCGAGCTGCTGCGGCGGACACTCTCTCAGCAGCCTGGAGATCAGCCTGCTGCTGCATAAACCTGTAAATCGTCTCCAGATCTAAGTCAGAACTGGAGGTGGAGGCACCCCCCGTATAGTGGCCCGAAGATCCTGCAGGACCCCACCGCGGTGGCTCGTCATGCGCTCGGTGCTCCTCTCCATCATGGTCCTCCTCATCGTGCCGAGCTGACTCGGCCCATCACCTCTCGGCCTCCTCTCTCTCAGCAGCGGCTCTCTCCGCTACAGCTCGATCCCATTTCTCTCTCTCAGCCAACATGTTGTCAATCTCCTCGTGGGTGAGCGTCCGGTGGTCTGGCTGGACTCCCAGTCTGTGCAGGAGCCTACTCTGTGGTGCCACCCCATTAGCAGGCGTGCTCATGAACCAGTTTGTCTTGAAGTCCAAATCAGTGACATGGGTGAGCGGAGTGTTAGGCAGGGGAAAGAGATCTCCAGTGGACAGCTTGAGTTGGAGGGGTGGGTCCTGGACCAACATCGTCCGGGTGATCAAGTGACTGACGTTCAATACACGCCGTCCGTGTGCCAGTCGGAGGTCGTCTGTGGGATATCCATAAGCTAAGGCGATAGGGGTGATCAGACCACCCCATCAGATATCTCCCCGCTTTGTCTTCGCCTGCCTGCTAATATTCTCCATGATGCATCCGACCAGGCTGACGTGGATCCCTGCAAGCATACAATACAGCACGTGAACCTCCTTCTGTCGGGACTTCCCGCTCTCATGCCTCCCAAAAATGCAGGACCCCATCCATTTGATGATGTGGCGGAAGACAGGGTTGTCCACATGCGAGGACTTCATGTTCCCCGTGTCAAATCTGCCTTGACCCACGGGGGTAAGAGCGGCGATGTCAGACCACAATTCGGCCACTCTGAAGTTTGGGTGATCATGGAAGATCCCCCCTGGTGGGCACCCCAAGATGGTGTTAAACTCTGACCGGGTGAGGCGGTGTGACTGATTCATCAACTGGAAAGACATGGACATCGGCTCCGGTCCCTTCCCCCTACTCATGTGGACCTAGACAGTAGCCATGAACTCTCGAGTGAGAGTGGAAAAGGTAGGCCATGTCCTGTTGAGCAAGCAGCCCAACCAATGCGGCGAAAAAGGGCAGAAACATCTTCGTCAATCCCGAGCTGCTGCATAGTCTGGTGAACGAGGAAGGGAGTCGCCTTGACTGGGTAAGTGAGCAGCTCCTCAAATCTTGTACTCTCCGACTCCTCATCAAATGCTGGGACATACTCATTAACCACACCTACAAAGCAAAAGTTGTAATTTTAGCACCAAACCAAATAGGTAGAATACCCCCAACACAAGTGCCCATATCAAATTGGCAAGCAATTATCGTTCATGACACTAAACAAAACCAAAACAGACCGGCAATTTGGAATTAGAATGCCCCTTTCACAAATTATTCAAATTGGGGAAAGGGAAACCCATCAAAAGTTTGAGCCCTAGGATATGAAAATTCACTCATTGAGAGCACAAATGCAGAATATGGCAAGTATATCGACTAAACATGCAATCCATATCGAAGTATTGAATCAAAATGAAACCCAAGTTCATAATTCAATCAAATCCCAAATAAGAATAAAAACCCTAGTTCTAATCAACTTTAAACTTGAATACTTCCGAACAGTAATGAAAATGAAGAGGATTGAGTTTAGGAACTTACCAGCCATTTGGAGCGATGGAATGTGCGAGAAAAAACGAGGGAGGAGTTGGGAGTTTTGTGCTTCGTGTGTGCGTGTGTGCGAAAGTGAGGGAAAAGAAAGGCGAATTCAGTTTTAAAAACATCAGACCCCGTGCCTCTGTTTCGACCGAGGCAAGGTCTGCCACGGCCGTGGCGCGGGTATCCATCTCGACCGAGGTGAAGTCCCCCTCGGCCGGGACACGGGTATTTTTATTTTTTATTTTATATATATATATATATATATATATATATATATATATATAATATTCAGAAAATAAGCAAAAACATACCTCGGGTCAAACCCCTATCCCGGCCGTGTCCGTATCTGCCACGATCGATGTGCGGCATTTCACCACGGTCGGGAGTCCTTGTTTCTCGGCCGAGACAGAGACTCTTCCCATGGGGTTTTCAAAGCTTCAACAATAAAAACTAAGGCAAAACATAACAGATTTCACACGACTCAAACCAGAACTAACTAACAACAACAAAATCTAAACTAATCACACAAAAACAATAAAATTATTGGGTTACCTCCCAACAAGTGCTTGATTTAATGTCGCTAGCTCGACTTTACCTCTTTTTATGGCCTATCCAAATAGAAAGTGTTCACAACACAAATTTGTTGTGGGCTGTAGTACCTCTTCAGCCTGCTACCATTGACTTTGAAGGTGGTGCCATCCTGTCCTGCTAACTCGACCACTCCGTTGGGGAAAGCACATACCACGGTGTAGGGGCCCTTCCATTTTGACTGTAATTTCCCGGGCATGAAGCGCAGACAGGAATTGAAGAGCAGCACCTTATCATCAGAACTGTACACCTGTGAGCGAATCCCTTGATCATGGAACCTCTTGACCCTATTCTTGTAGATGACATTGTTCTCATAGGCCTCGTCCCGGAAGTCCTCCAACTCGTTCAGAGCCATCACTCGAGTTGCAACAGCGTGTTTCCAGTCCATGTTGAGCTCTTTCAGTGCATTCCACGCCTTGTGTTCCATCTCAACAGGCAGATGACAAGATTTACCAAAAACTAGTTGATAAGGAGTCATACCTATGGGAGTTTTGTAGGCAGTGCGATAGGCCCACAGTGCATCATCCAAGTTGATAGCCCAGTCCTTCCTCTGCTTGACAGTCTTCTCCAAAATCTGCTTAATTTCCCAGTTGGACAGCTCAGCCAATCCATTCCCTTTAGGGTGGTATGGTGTGGTAACTCTATGCTTTACTCCATACCTAGCAAGAAGGGAAGCAAGCAGTTTGTTAAGAAAATGAGATCCACCATCACTTACCAAAGCTCTCGGAGCTCCAAAACGGGTCATCAGCTTCTGCAGGATGTTGACCACGACTCTCGAATCATTGGTGGTAGTCGGAATGGCCGCCACCCATCTCGAGACATAGTCCACTGCAAGTAAAATATAGGAGAAACCTCTAGAGGATGGGAATGGTCCCATAAAATCTATCTCCCAGACATCAAAAATCTCGACCTCTATCACAGGCGTCTGTGGCATCTCATTCCTCCTGGAAATGTTTCCGGTCCTCTGGCAACGATCACAGCCAGTAATCCAGCCACGGCAGGTCTCGTGGATAGAGGGCCAATAAAATCCACTGGCTAAAATCTTGAAAGCGGTGCGATGGCTGAATGGTGGCCTCCTATAGGAGAGGAATGGCATGCCTCGTAGATCTGCTGCCACTCGGATTGAGGGACACAGCGGCGGATAATGCCATCAGCACATCGGCGCCACAAGTACGGATCCTCCCAATAGTAAAACCGAACATCGTGCAGGAATTTCTTCCGACCATAAGGGGAACTGTCTGGAGGAAGAGCACCAGTGGCAAGGTAGTTTGCATAGTCGGCAAACCACGGTGTCTTGGACTCGAGCATGGCTCTCAAATCTTCAATATAGCACATCTGCTCATCTGGAAAGGTCTCCCGAATCTTCGAATCCTGCTCCTCCGCCTCAGCTGAGGGCTCCAAACGCGATAAGTGATCGGCTATCACATTCTCGCTCCCCTTCCTGTCCTTAATCTCCACATCGAACTCCTGAAGTAACAAGATCCATCTGATCAGCCTGGGTTTAGCATCCTGCTTGGCAAACAAAAATCGGATAGCAGCATGATCAGTATAAACAACAGTTTTCGACCCTATCAGATAGGACCGAAATTTATCAAAAGCATAAACTACAGCTAGCATTTCTTTCTCAGTAGTGGTGTAATTGCACTGCGCCGAATTCATGCTTTTGCTGGCGTAGTGGATGACATGAAATAGCTTCCCCCTCAGCTGTCCTAGAACTGCTCCTACTGCATAGTCACTGGCATCGCACATCAACACGAATGGCTCGCTCCAGTCTGGAGAAGTCAAAACTGGTGCAGTGACTATGACTTTTTTCAACTGCTCAAATGCCTGCAAACACTCAGAGTCAAATACAAAAGACACATCTTTCTCCAATAAAGTACACAAAGGTCTAGAAACATTAGAGAAATCCTTGATGAATCTTCTGTAGAATCCAGCGTGGCCAAGAAAACTCCTCACTCCTTTCACATTAGCTGGTGGTATCTTCTCAATTGCACTGACTTTGGCTCGATCCACTTCCAATCCCTTAGCTGACACTCTGTGTCCCAGTACAATCCCTTCACGTACCATGAAGTGGCACTTCTCCTAATTCAAGCAGAGATTGGTCTCGGTACACCTCTCCATAACGGTAGCTAGATTCTGCAGACAAATATCAAATGAGCTACCAAAAATAGAGAAATCATCCATAATATCCTCGATCAGATCATGAAAGATGGACATCATGCATCTCTGAAAGGTCGCCGGGGCATTGCAAAGGCCAAAAGGCATCCTCCGGTAAGCAAATACGCCATATGGGCAGGTGAAGGCTGTCTTGTGCTGATCCTCTAGTGCGACCGCAATCTGATTGTACCCTGAATAACCATAAAGAAAACAATAATAGGGATAACCAGCAAGTCTATCAAGCATCTGATCAATAAAAGGTAGCGGAAAATGGTCTTTGCATGTAGCGGCATTGAGAGCTCTGTAGTCGATGCAGAACCGCCATCCAGTGACAGGTCGGGTGGCAACCTCTTCTCCATCGTCGTTCTTGACAATCTGTATCCCTCCTTTCTTGGCAACTACCTGAGTGGGGCTCACCCACTTGCTGTCTGAAATGGGAAAGATCATCCCGTGGTCAAGAAGCTTCAGTACTTCTTTCTTAACTGCCTCCTGCATGATTGGATTCAGCCTTCATTGTGCTTGCCTCTTCGGTTTGGCGTCCTCTTCCAGAATGATCTTATGCATGCACACTGAAGGGCTGATCCCTTTTATATCCCCCAGCGTCCATCCAATTGCAGCTTTGTGTTGTCTCAGAACTCGAAGTAGCTTGTCCATCTCAACCTGCGTAAGAAAAGAGGACACAATTATAGGAAAAGTGTCATTTGGACCAAGAAAATCATACTTAAGGTGAGAGGGGAGAGGTTTGAGGTCTAAAACAGGCGGATCAGAGCTAGATTGTCCTGCCCCAGTGGCTGTCTCGATCGAGATGGGTTCCGTCTCGACCGGGATGGGCTTTATTGGATGAATCCCTTTTCCACGTCTCTCTGTTTCGACCGATTTGAGCACACTCTCGCCCGTCCTCTGTGTCACGGCCGTGTTGTCCCTTGTCTCGGCCATGGCGAATATTTCGGCCGGTTTGAGCTTAGACACGGCCGTCCCGCCTTGTGAATTCGTCTCGGCTGGGTTTCTCTTCACCTCGGGCGAAACAGAGCTCTTTCCACGTTTTTTCTCCACAATTTGGCTGAAGCGGGATGGCAACTTCTCCCTTTTGAGCTCTTTATTCCGTGGAATTTCTTCAAAAACATCCAATTCCATCACAAGGTTTTGAATCTCCTCATCGGCAGCATCAAGATCTGTAGAAGAAAATAGAGAATGCAGTAAACAGATTTCAAGAAAATTCGGATCAGATTTGAGCGAAGAATAAGGAGAAGAAATCACCGGTTCAAAGCAGTTTATCATATGGCACTCCTCTTGATAACTTCCGTCATTGTACTTCTGCATGGACTTGTAGATTGAAAAGGTCACAGACTCATTGTTGACTGGGAATGTCAGCTTTCCCTCTCGAATGTGAACCAGGGCTCTTCCATGTCTAGAACAACAAAGTCAGCAGGAAGTATAAAATCTTTTACCTTTACCAATACATCTTCCACAATTCCTTTAGGATATGAGATGGATCTATCAGCCATCTGAAGAGTGATGGTAGTTGGCTTAATATCTCCAATCTCCAGCCTCTTGAAGATCAAAAGCGGCATCAGATTAATGCTTGCTCCAGAATCGCAGAGCACTTTGCCGAATGTCTCCCCACCTATAACACAAGAAATCGTGAAAGACCCAGGATCTTCTCTCTTCAAGGGCATCTTCTTCTGAAGTATAGCACTGCATTCCTCAAACAGGTTCACCGTTTCATGTCTCAGCATAGGTCTTTTCTGGGCAACCATATCCTTTAGGAACTTGATGTATCCCGACATTTCCTACAAGGCTTCTACGAGAGGGATATTAATGTGCACTTTCTTCATATTCTCTAGAAACCGTGCGTACCTCTCGTTCATCTTGGATTTGGCAAAGTGTTGCGGATATGGCATCGGAGGGCGTTGAGCAGGCTGGCCAGCAGTCGGCCCCGGCCGTGGCAAGGGCTGCCCCGACCGAGATGGAGTTGTTGCGACGGTCGCACTTGATTCCTCTATCTCGGCCGTGTTGAGATCCACCTCGACCGAAATAGAGGCTTCTTCAGCGGTTCATCCCCCTATTTTTCTTTGTCTCCTTCCGGCTGGTCTGTTTCTGGATTCTTTGGCCCCTGGTATGATTTTCCCCCTCTGAGATGATGGCATTGACTTCATTCTTCTGATTTTTTGGATTGGGTTGAGTGTTGCTCGGAAGGTGGCCGGGTTTGTGCTAGGTTCCAAGAGCATTTGCGATCTGGCTAACTTGTGTCTCAATGATCTTCAAATGTTTTTGCATTACGTCAACATTGTTTTTGATTCCCGAGACTTCTTGATCAAGCTTTCCTACTTTGTCGGTGGACCCTTCCATGAATTTGGCTAGGATTTCTTCAAGATTGGGCTTTATCTTCTCAACAATTGCTCCACCTTGAGTTGCAAAATTGGCCGGTGGTTGTTCTGCTCCTTGAGGATTTGAGTAAGAGAAACCAGGATGGTTTCTTGCAGCATTAGGATTATATCCTTGATTGTTTTGTTGATAGCCTCCTCGGTAGTTGTTTTGGAACCCACCTCGTTGGACAAAGTTCACGTCCATGCAGTCTCCTTCTTCTTGTACTTGAACTTGCTCAATAGCAGCAACTGTCTTTCCAGCCTTCAGTACTGCGAAACCCTCTCGAAGCTTTTTCAATTCAGCTTTCATGTCTACTTCCTCAGTAGCAACCTACTCCACAGCTTTGACAGGCCTCTGTCGGACATTGGACCATCTCTGACTGTTGTTTGCCATCTTCTGGAAGAAATCCATTACCCTCTGCGGACCCTTTGGTCATGACCGAGTCTCCCAAAGTGGAATCCACAAGCTCCACGGTCGTCTCATTCAACCCTTCATAGAAAGTTTCAGCTTGATCTGCCAAACTCAGGTTGTGGCCAGGGCATAGTCTCAACAATTCCTTGTATCTCTCCCAGGCTTCATAAAAATTCTCATCACCCCTTTGAGCAAATCTAGTGATATCCTTCTTCCGTTGTCTGATAACACTTGGTGGGAAGAAGTTGGCAAGAAAAGCATTCCACAGTTCTGCCCATGTGCTAATGTTGGTTTTATCCAAGGCAGTGAACCAAGACTGAGCTTTGTCTCGAAGGGAGAAGGCAAAGAGCCTTAGCCGAATAGCACTCTTGCTGACTCCACTGATCTTGACTGTATTGCAGAGCATCAGGAACTTATCAAGATGAGCATAGGGGTCCTCAGTAGCTCGGCCCCCATATTGAATCTGCTGAACCATTTGCACCAAGCCAGTCTTCAGCTCGAAGTTATTGGCGTTGATGCCAATGCTGAAGTCGGTCTCCTGAAACTTAGGTCTGTACTTTTTCTGAATAGCATCATCATCTTCATCAGCATCAAACCTCAGGTCTTCCACTTCTTCTTCTTCCTCACCATCCTCGTCTTCTGGGATATGCCCACCCGGATGTCTCCCTCGTCGAGGATTCCGGTTGTTCCTTTCATTCAATATTCGGATCTGCTCCCTCATGGCTTGCATCTCCCGAACCATCTCAGCTTGCTCTTCAGGTGTAAGACCCTCTGGCGGATTCTGATTGTTCAGATTATCCTCCATCTTCTTGAGCTCACTACTTTCTCCCCCCTCTCAGTTCCGTCTACTGTTGTTTCTACGGCAAGTAGCTTCTATCTCTGGATCGAATGGAATTGGTGCTTTCCCACTCCTCCTTGTGTTCATAAACTATCTGGAACAAAGAGAAGAAGGAAAGTGATTAAACAAGAATTAACTTAAATAGGAAATAAATATTGAATAGCAAAAACAAACTAGGTAATAATGACCAAAGGAAACAGATCAAATAGGAAACAATTAACTAAGGAAATAAATATTAGAGGAAATAAAAATAAAGACTTTTTTTTTGTCTGTCTCGGCCGGGATGACTTGAACCACGACCGAGATGAGAAACTCGCCATGGCCAAAATGTAGGTCAACTCGGTCGAAACAGAAAAGGAAAAATTTACGAAAATTAAATTGAAAGCAGTAAAAATAGGGCTCAAATCAAAATTCCAATAACAAATTCAATATCAAGATTGATTCTATTCTTTCCCCGGCAACGGCGCTAAAATTTGATCGCTAAAATTATTAACGACTTAGCATAGCTAACAATATAGCGGCAAATATAATTATCGATCCCACAAGGAAAGAAATGACGAATGTCTTGAGTACTGAACTATAACTTCTCGGAAAATTGTTTGAGGCAATCAAATTTTGAAAAGGTTTTGGTATCATAAAATTCAGAAACAAACAAGAAACAATTCTTCAATTAAAGAAAAACTATTATCAGCAGGACAATCTGAAGGGTTGTTCAGATAATTGCAAGAGTTCAGATTCTAGGGATTTTATTACTATCTTTCCTAACATGCAAAGATAAATTCATCAAATGCATATTTAATTCCTTGAAAGATGGAGATCAGAAAAATATTGTAAACTTCATTTTAAGACAATTCACAAAGTAGATTATTAAAATCCCATTCCCTTTCGGTCTCAAGAAATAATCAATAACTCCAAAGAACAACAGATGTTTTTCCTATAATCTAATTCTCTCTTTTAAGACAAGAATAATGAATTATATTGTGAAACTCTTTTCCTGTTAATCAATCATCACCTTTTAAGTCTCAAATTAATTAACTAATAACCTAATTAAGTGGCCAACAAAATTACATTCGAATCAAAGCACAGAATTCCACAAATCATTCAAGGAAAGACATTTGAATAAATAAATCTAAAACATGTATTCAAGATAGATTTTAAACCCTAGAATCTGACACAGAAGTTAGTTCAACATATTCATAATAAAGGGAATCATGAAAAGATTAAACCTGAAAATAACAACTTGCATTTAAAACTGAGTTTTGATGGAAGCATTCAACTTCATCAACTGTTTCTCACTCCAAAATAACAATCGATCTCAAATCTCTGCCTTGGAAATAATATAACATTCTCAATACTAACTGTCTAACCTTAAAAACTCGAAATTCAAGTGTTTATATAGATGCAGGAATAATTCTAACAAGGTAATTCTTCAACAAGGAAAGAAAAGGCTAAAATCTTCACAAAAATTGCTTCAGCTTGATTCTCCACGACCGAGACAAGGTTCATCTCGGCCGAGACGCGCCTCGTCAAAATCCTCCAACCCGACCTGACACGTCAGCATCTCGACCTTCCATCTCGGCCGTGGCAAGGTTCACCACGGCCGAGATGGAGCTCCCGCGTCGATCCTCCGAATTCGAGACAGGTTTATCTTGGGCATACAGGACGACCTGGATGTGTTCCACCACGGCCAAAACAGAGCCATTCGGCCTGTTTCCAAGCTTACTCCAAACTTAGCCATTTTCCTGCGAAATCTTACCATCATAAGACTATATAACACCGAAACACAACCATGCACAAATAAACATGAAAATTACACGACTTGAACACTAAATGAACAAAAACTCATTGATAAGTTAGCAAAATAACAAACTTATCAGGACGCCCCCCTCGGATAAACACTCCGGGTCAGAATGACTCATAGGCACCCACACCCACTGGTTCTTCCAATCTGGGGTGTTCTGCCTACAACCGGTGATCATCGCCTCGGACAAGGAGTCCCTCTTCGACAAGAAGTAATAGCCAGCTTCGTACCGCGCTAACCTATATAAATAATGTCATTTCCTAAGAGTCGGGTACCCAAGCCCGGCGTCGTAAAACACGAGGAGTGTCCCCAACATGTGGCACCAGCTGATCGGTGCAATCTGGAATGGAGCCAATCCATACGAGAATAGAACGGCTTGGAACCACCCGTGGAGGGGCCATCCTATCCCATACTTAATTACGAGAAGGAAGAACGCCACCTCATCGATGCAAGGCAGACGGCAGCACCTATCCTCGGGTTGGGGCAAAGTGTAAGCCATCTTGTGGCAGGCTACTCCAGTCGCATTCCTCGACACAGACTCCTCGGTTGCGAGGGACACGGCAGTACGCACCGGATCGTCAGGGTTGATTTGATCCTTCCTCACGAAAGATTTATCAACCTCCATCGGGACGAAAGAGTCACTACTACCCTCACTAGCCTCAGCAGTCCCCTCCTCCTCCAATATCTCCTCAGGGTCGAGGTCGTGAACCGGTGGCTCGATGGGGAACCGACCCCCTTCAAAGCTCGAAGAGGCATTCTCCCGATGCGGAGACCTCCTCACCGCTCCCTGGAACTCGAGGAGGAGGAGGGCTCCTCCCAAATCTCAACTGGTGAGCTAGCCATGAAAACTGTAATCACAGGAAATCCAAACCGAAAATTGGCAAAGAAAGAGGTCCCCCACAAAGCAAAAAATGGAAAAACGTAACCAGAAGATACGCACGCAAGAAACGAGAGGGAAAGGACCTCATAAACAAAATCCAACACAAAACCAGATGCAGCCAACCCATCCATGCAACCAACAAACATCAATTTCAGGCAAATCAGATAAGAGTACATGCGCATGAACGCAAAATCTCAACAAAACATCCTTCTCAACCCCTAGTGACCAAACTAGAAGCGCACGAACGGTTAACTCTACGGAATCAGTGCCAAGATTAACTACGTGCCTTAAGGTCCAATACACCCCGCAACGCATGCATACAACCCAGAAACATGTATGGCAAGTATAATTGAACTCACGACAAATTAGTCACATACCCAGACAAATTAACAAACGACCAAGATGATGATCGACAACTAAGACGACCAGCCCGTAGCCCAGACGACAAATTGAATCGCCACACAAAGAAAATAGCACCAAAGCTAAAGAACAGGCATTGAAACAGGAACAGAACGCACCCCAGGCTATCAAGAATTACAATCGAAACTACAAGTTATATACCCAATCGAGCGAAGATTCAACAAGAAACATGAACGTGGCAAAACCAATCAAGAAAAACAAAACAGAAAGCAAGTGAAAGGTGAGGGAATCCAGACGGTTTACCTGGGTAATTGCAGGACAAAGAACAGAAATGCGGCGAAAACAAGAGATGCGGTCACCGGAACAGTCGTCGGAAGGAGAATACTCGCCGTCACCGGAACAATATTGATCGGAAGGAGAAGTGGAAAGCCAGTCAAGAGCTCGGGAAGATAAAAGTGATGAAATGAGGAGTTACACGAGTATTTATTCAAGGAAATCATTCGCATCCCCCACTTCGCCCCCGGAGTTGGCATAAATTACAATCGTGCCACTCCAGGGGCGGCAAAATTTAAAGTCCCAGAGAGAGCGCCTCGGCATCGAGACGCTCAGCGGGTCGATATAGACCCATAAGATGCCTCAGGGGCGAGCCGCTCAGGAAAACTTCAAACAGCAACACCCCACAGCAGGGAGAACTATAATGCGACCGACACCGTCTACGGGAGTGTGAGACATCCCCTCGGGAACTCACCAAGTGTCCTACGGTCCGCTATAACTCACCCCACTAGCACTCTACGGAGCCCAAACAGAGTGCACGTATAGGAGCCCCGCTCCGTGCAAGAGAACGTTCTCCAAAACGATTCTAACCCGCATGACCCCCGGACTCACGCTTTAGCCCGCAGGGTAATACCCCGGTATTCCATGCACGATCATACGCTTGCACTCCCTCGGAACCTTCGTATTGACCAGGTGTAGTATCCCGGCTACTCCCTGGCGGAGTTACTCTCTCAGGAAGTACCTCCCGGGCCCGAGGGTAGTCTCTTGGACACCTCAAATTTCCGCACTCTGTGTCGAGTCCTAACTCGTAGTTTTGATTCCACGGCCTGTCCCGGACAGACCTTGCAACCAAAAGGGGCTATTGTTGGGGCCAGGCCCACGGGCCCAGGCCCAATAGACAAGTCAGCCCGAACAAGCAAATCCAACCCAGAAGATTAGCCCACCAGAGTCAACAAAACACCAAAATATGCCCAAGTCAAGGTCTCTTCACCGATGACCAAAGCACCTCGGCATCGAGGAGCCAAGCAAGTCGATATAGAGGCGATCCAGGAATAGAAACCCTAACTTGCTGGCGGCGCCCGAACGTTGGAGCCCTAACCTCCCCCGAAAAACCCACAACCGGTCCGATATTCGCGGCGAGCCGTTGCAGCTCGACGCGTAGGGTTAGCTGCTGCCTGCCTGCCCCTATCCTGTCTATAAATAGGGGCAGGAGGCTCATTTTTTATATTCACTCTCTCCTAGCTAATTCTAAGCCGAAACTCTGTCAAATCTTCTACAGGATTTCTCTCTCGTTAATAGCAAACGAATCTACATAATTTCGTTCATTGTTTATCTATATTCTGTCTTTGATACTTGTTTATTTTCTTTATTTCTCGTTATTATTTGCGATGTTCTTGTAAAAGTTCTAAGGGCTCCATTTTTCGTGAAATCGAACCTCAACAAATATAATAAACTTTAGATAAATATATTTGATACATTATTGAATATGACTTGATTTTATGTCTTTATTCGTTTTAATAAAAAAACAAATATATTTAAATTATTATTTTAGATCTTATTTTAAAATAAATTATTCACGAAAATAATATTCTTTTAGAAAATTATCTTAATTTGAAAGTAGAGTATATAGTGAAGATTTATATAGTATGATATGTAAATATGTGTGTCCACGTAAGATTTTTTATGTTTAAATATTGACAATGGGAAAAAATTTAAAGTTTAGGCCAAAATTGTTATATTTAAAAGTCTGGGATAAAATTGGGAACCCATTCAAAGTTTAAGACTGAAATTGTTATATTGAAAAGTTTGGGATAAAATTGGGAACTCATTCAAAGTTTGGGATATATTTGTATATTTTCCCTTTAAAAAAAATAAGTTTTTGTTTTACAAAATTAATCAAACAAAATTTTATACTTATATATACTGTATTATTTTAAAATAAAAAATAAGATTAAATAATTAAAATGTAATGTTTTACTAAAAAAATGACACATATAATTTTGTTGAAATTGTTATTAATATTTATTGAAATATATATACATATATATATATATATATATATAATTATAAATAAATAAAATTGATGTGATGTAATAATTTATACCTATCTTATACGTGAATTAAATATATGATATCTTATTTTATGATATTAAGATTATATATTTTAACATTTTTTAACAATTATTTAAAATATTTATTTTGTATTCATAAATATTATATTTATATATAATAATATAAATTATTTTCTATATTATACGTCAAGCTATATATATACATGAATAAGTTTAATAAAAATTAAAATAAATATATCAAACACAAAGTCTATGAGATTTGATTAAAATATTATCCCATAAACGATATTATATTTGTATTATTTAAGAAATATTAAATATAATAAGTGAGATATAATATTTGTTTGTCCCGGTTTTTCAGAGTAAGTTTAGTTGCATAGCTAAAAATTGTTTTAACAGTAAGCTTGCACTTATCCAAACTGACGGTTGCTTGTTAGTTTGGTTTGTCAAATCTTAGTATGCGTTTTAAGTCCGGATAGTCTTAAGTAAGTTTCAGTATATACTTCAACACTTGAGTGTTGAATTTTAAAGATAAACAAACTAATAAACTGAAAAGGCAAAAACTTGCGTTAGGCAGGCCTAAACGGTTTAGGCGGATTTTATCCTATCCAAATGCGTTGATCCATCCCAAATAGGGTTTATTAATCCCAATTAGGGTATATTATATGGGTTTGGACTTGGGTCAATGGATAAAACCCGCCTAAATCGTTTAGCCTGCCTAACCCAAGACCTTCCCAACTGAAAATGATAAATAAGACAAAGGATTTATAGTGGTTTGGACTCTAAAGGTCCTACGTCCACTCTTCAGACAAATGTCTGGAATCCCACTAAGTTCTGGATTACACAGGTGCTCCTACGATCTATCGCTTGTCGGTGAATGCCTTGTCCACCAATCCACAAGCTCACTCGCCTGGTCATTTGCTCGTCCTTAACTTCGCAGCTCCTTGGAGTGTGAGCACACCACGCAGCCTCCTCGTCGCCAAAATGGGGTGTTTAAAGTTTCCCTGAAACTATCAGCTTGGCAGAAAATCAAAGGTTTAAAACTTTATAGTCGTTAGACACATCACGTTTTCGACCAATCCAATGTTCTCTCACTCTGCGCGGGTAGGTAGCCTTTTCCTGAAAGGTACAAAGCTTTTTCCGCTTTTCTGCCCTTTTTCTGACTGTGACAGCGACTGTTCACCTTTTGCCAGAACAACAGTATTTGGTCAGTCCGAGGAATCTTGGACTGGTCAGTTCGAGGTAGCAAGACTGAAGTCTTGGGCCTACAGGCTTTAAGGAATCTTCAATCCTTAAAGTCTGTACTTGCCAATATCATTCCTCTGAACATTCTTCTTGTATCTATGCGCTGAAACTTAGAATTCTATATTGACATCGTCATACTTGTAGGTCCATGCTGGTGATGTCATCAATTAGTTTAGGCTTGGTCCCCTGACTGTAAAGTTTGTTATACGGTCTGTTCCATACTTGGTGTAGTCCAAACATGGCACTTCCAGAATCAAGTATCCCAAACTTGTAAGTTCAGTTTGAATCTTAGTTTTTTCAATATTGCGCATCTTAGAGACGGATCCTTCAGTCTCCCTTCAATTAGTTCCATCTTACAACTCGACAAAAAGATTTGCACAGGACCTTACATTTTTTAGACTATACTGGAACTTAATCTAGAGACATATTATGATGGCTTTTACACTTTGACCCACCAAAAAAATAATATAAGGAATTTCTAACAAATTCTCTAACAATTCCTATTTTTGGTGTGGTCAAAGTCATCTACACTATCTAAGCTGATCACGAGGAGCTACCATCTTTCCGAGTTTTTACAAGTAAAATTCTATCGGTCTATAAAATCAAGGAAAGTTCCCCCTCACATTCAGTCTACTCTACTTAAGATCTTTACCCTTAAACTTGGAGAGATATTGCTCGTTTTTTAAAATAAAATTAAAGTACATTCAGAGCAAAAAAAATCTTAAGTATCAGAGCACAACATAAATGCATACTTGTGAGAAATCTCACATGTATGTTGATTACACTAAACTGTGTAGGTTCAACTTAAAATTATGAGTCTTTGTTGGACAAAAAGAGATTGTCATCAACAAGTCAGTTCTTTCCAATAAAGTGTGAACATTACAAGTACATGGATAAGAAATAACTGAGTCTAAAAAGACAGAACAGGAAGATTCAAGATCAGCTTGATTTCTTTTCAGCTCCAGATGGGCTTATAGCCTTGGCTAAGTTCCCAAGAGGTTCAATCATTTCTGCCATTTTGGCCATGTCTGCTTCTAGCTTCATCCTGCTCTCTTCTTCTTGTGTTTGCCGCTCCTCTTCAGCTTTTCTTCTAAATTCTTCCCCCTCTTTGACCATACTTAGAAAGGTAGTCACAGTAAAGGTCACCATCTCCATCTTCTCCTTTATCACTTTTGTCATTCTCTCCTCGACAGCTTCCATGCGATGTTGGACCTATTCAGCAACAAGATCGTTGATATGTGCCAAGAGATCAAACGTGTTCATTGGTTCAGCTTGAGTGAGGGAAGTGGAAGCCTCAACGTGAGTAACATGAAGGAATGAAGAGGCTTCTGCTTGGGCTCCAGTGGAATTGGTATTAGCTTGATCTTCTTCAGCAGCAAGTACAACAATTGACCAGTTCACCTCTAATTCTCGAACAATTGGCACAGTGGGAATAGAAGGCACGATTGGTAGCTCTCCCCTCCTACCTTTCTGAGCTGGGAGAGGTCGAACCACCTCAAGTTCATGTTTAATTCTCATCTGTTCACACAAACTCAGCATCCAATCGGTATGAGTAGCTGGTCCCAAGCGAGGGATCTCGATTTTGTTATCAGCTTGGAAAGAGAATATTTTAGCTCATCTTCTCGGGGGTTCTCTGGAATTTTAGAAAAAGATCCCTAGACTTTGGAGGTGGGAGACCACGAGTACCAATCTCTCTTCTAAAAGCCTTTATTTGCTTCAATCTCTTCTCTATCAGCTTTACAGAGGCCTGCTTTTACCTTGGTCTTCTCCCCATCCACTCATCAGCCCATGTCTCCCCTGCTCGCCTGTAAGTAAGCCCCAACCGGGCATAAAGAATTGCACGTTCTTCTTGATCCAGCTAATGATTGCAGAAATCAAAGATCCTCCATCTTCGAAACTCATCTTGTAGATCTGGGGAGTCTTTGATGTACTTGGAATATTTCCTTCGGATCTCCCTATCTATTGTCTTCTCCACAATCTCCGTTATGGCATAAGCATGTATGAAAATGGCATCTTCATCTTGCGCATAACAAGGAATTAGAGTGCACTAGTTTCGGATCCTCTAAGCAGATATAGAGCAATAAGATAGCTCTTCGAGAGAAAACAAATACTGAACAAACTTGGATGTTTGCAGTGTGTAGGGTAAAGGGCGATTGTCCCATGGATGCACATTCTTCATTCTCTCCGAGAGCTCTTTCGACATCATCGGTATCTCCACCATCTCCTCATCCTCCTCAACTTCAGTAGCAAAGGATAAGGTTTTTCCCTTCCCTTGGGCTGCTGAGCTGGTTTCCCCCTGGACAGTTGAGCTTGGTACCTCCAATGGTCAACTTCTTTTGGATCTCCGGAAGGTAGGTAGCAACAGCTTGCGAGGCATGAGCTTTGCCTTTGATTGCTCTTGTAAGGATTTCTGCCATATTTATCTTCATGGATTCAACTTCAGCCTGCATTTTAGCAAGAGCTTCATCACGAGCAGCTTCATCTCCCTTCCTCTTGGCTTCTACCTCATCTTTCTTCATTGCCTTTGCTTTGGCCTTGACCTTCTTGAAGGCTTCATCGTGTACATCAAGTTTGGTATCTAACGCAATTTGCTCAGTCTTCTTGCGGATGCGCTCACGAGCTTGCACAGCCTCCATCTTCTTCCACCTTTTCTCTTTCATCTCTACCTTAGCCACTAGCTCCTCCGGCATCAATGGTTGTTCGCGTGTGAAACACACTAGTGCAAGCGCACACTATCACAAGTAATATAAAATGGAGTATTCTCCGAGTATCGATTCCACAGGGAAGGGTTAAAGGTGCACAAACACTCAACTCGGTTTAATTGATGAGGAAAAATGATTTGGTTTGTTTAATTAGCCTAGGCATGAATTAATGAGTAAATAACAATAAAAATAAGAACAGAGGATGACCAAAAATAGGGGGAAAATGGGAAAAACCGGATCGGAAAAATTCTTTTTAATCGATGAGAGAAACGACCTAGGCTATGGAATCACTTGCTATAGATATTATGCTACAGCATTGCAAACAACACAGAGTAAAGTTGCTACCAACTATGGTTCTCAACTAGATTTTCCAAAATAGGTGAGATAGCCTTTTCTAAATTAAACTAACATATTCCTATTCCCCATTTCAATTTAGATCCAGAAACCATTTACTACTCTCCTAGGCATTTTAGCAAACACAAAACCACATATTCGTATGCATGAAGTGTGTAATATTTGGTGCTTCTACTCTCAGTCTCAATTTTTCCAAATCTAAACTAAGCATGAACCACAAACATTCAAGTTCCCACAAGAGTTGTGATTTTATGAATTAAACCACCAAAATATTCAAAACTCCATTCCATTCACAATGCATAACAATCGGTTCAACTCAAGCAAGCTCATCCATAGCCATGTTCAACTAATTTAGCTCATATTTACAAGGGTGAAAGCTAGAATCATGTCTTGATAGCTGAAATTCATACTTAAAAACAAGAAATTAAAGATATAGAAGACAAGGAGAAGATTCCCCCTTCGATTAGCTCCAACGAGGAACGATTCCTCAATTCCAAGCTGGCCTCTTATCGGTGGTTGAGCTGCAGCTCGTTGTTCTTCCTCCTGATCTTCCTCCCAACTAAAATTCCTTCTTCCTCCAGCTAATTTCTTCTTCTCCCCAGCTGGTTCCTCCCCCTCTGTCTACGATTTGGGGGAGATGAAGTGAAAATGAAAATTGGGGCTCCCCTTCTCTCCTCAAAAATTAGCTTTTATACCTCCCCCAATTCTAGGTTTCCCCTTTAGGTAATATTCCCAAATTGTCCTTGGGGAAAATGGGTAGATTTCAGCTGTTTTCACACTTCCAGATCAGCAAAAGTAGAATTTTCCACGTCATCCCGTACTTTGACTAAATTGACTGGGAATTGGTTCAGCTCAACATGCTACAGCATCTGCTTTCTTTTTCTCCAGCATAGACTTCGAAAACATAGCAATTTCCTGCACGGCAAATTCACTCCAAATCCTCCAAAAACATCGTTATTTGCTTCCAAAACACGAAATAACATAAAAGGACTCGAACAACTAAATACAAGACCAAAAAAACATTTATTTGGTTAAACATAGACGAAAGACTCTCTAAAACAAACTAAAATAAAGAGAATATAACTCTTTTTCAAGAGTTATCACCCCCCCCCAAACTTAGCCCGTTGATCGTCCTCGATCAACAAAAGAGACAAAACGACTCAAGGGACAAACAAGTTGGAATTTCCAATCATGCTAGCTCATACTCATACACTTCTCAGCACAGTTGAAAATGAAATCTAGGATTCAATCATCACAATAGTATCAACTCATCTCAAAACCCTTCCTTCTAGTTTAACAAGTCATTTCCATCATGCTTCAGCATCTAAATCTCAAAACAGCACAGCACATCATCACAATGCCAAGTCAACATGATCAAAATCAACTTCACTCTCAAGTAATGCTTATGATCATCATGCTTACTTATTTTTACTCCAAACTACTCATAGCAACCTCTCCACTAATGGAGTTCATACCACAAGGGATCAATAGGACTTTATTAGCTTGTAATGTGGGCTAAGGTCAAGGTAGGGAATTTTTTTGGATAAGTGACTAAATCGAGAGCACTAATGAGTTCTACCACTATTTAGAGGACTTAAGCAATTAGAACCACAATCCCAAGTGAGAAAAAGAATGCCCCTATTATTACTCAAATGAAATAACAAAAACAAAAGAAAAACAACAAAAATTACACCCTTATTTCACTCTCCTCTTTTTTTTTTCTTTTTTTTCGAATTTCCCTCGATTTTTCCTCTCTTTTTCTTTCACTTTTTTTTTCAACACATTTTCCCTTCTTTTTCGTTTTTCTTTTGATTTTCTTGATTTTTTTCAATTTTCTTTTCTTTCGATTTTCTCAATTTTTTTCTTTTTTTTTCTCTCTTTTTTTACACATGTCAACAATAATAAAAAATGAAATACTAGATTCGAAAAATAAAATAAATGAGATACAAAACTCAAAAATAAAACAAACCCGAAACGGGAGCACACCCCCCCAAACTTAAGGACGGACATTGTCCTCAATGTCGAACGGCCGAAGTCATAGAAGTGCTCACGATGAGGGTAAAAAAATAAGAGATAACAGCTTAAACAAATGGGGACACAAATGAAATAAGGCTAAGACACAAATTAGGGTGCAAAGGTCAAATAAATCGGAAAGACAACAAAAGGCACAAAATAAAACAACGATGGCCTAAATCATGTCCCAAGTGATATAAAAATACATTTCGCCTCAAGGAAACTACAAGCAGTCGAAGGTAAACATTCACACTTGCAAAACCGAGATAAGAAGCTAATAAAGAGCAAATAACGAGGCAAAGTAACAAAGTTTTCAAAATAAAAATTTTCAGTCCACGAGATTAGATGGAAAGCACGTCAAGAAATAAAAAAATTAAACCGAAGGAACAACCGAGAGATGAACATCAACTAAGCAGCAACTAAATCCACAAAAAACAAGAGACGAAGAAATCATCATCGAAGCAAAAGTAGAGCAGCACGACATAAAATCCAACAATAACTGACACGAAAGGAAAGGAATCCGAATAAGCATAAACAACCAAAACAGCAAGAGTAAAAGCATCAAGTACCAGCAGAAACTCCAACACGAGTATATAATATTTAGTACAAACCCAAAGTGAATATTAACAAAATAAAGTCAGTATCAAAGGAGGATAGGGTGAAGGAAGAACCATAACAGTTATGATTGAGTTGTAGGATGGGATCCAGATATAGCCGGCTCAGAAGTTGCTGCAGCAGCAGCAGGTGTCACCGAAGGTGGATCTTGAGCAGGGGAGGTAACCTTTTTCTTCCCCTTCTTTGGGACAGTAGCAGCAGTTGCTGCAGCATCCTTTGCAGCAGCAGGGGTAGCAATGGGTGGGTCCTGGCACACAACTCTCCAAAACACCCTCTCGGTCCAAGTGATTTTGCACATCTTCCATCGCCCCGTTGACTTGCTACTCCCAACTTGGTTGTACAAGAGTCCTGAAACTCACAACATAATTGCAAAAAGATTCATCAATTTAGCTTTTTTTTTCTCTTTTTTTTAATTTTTTATTATTATTAAACTCACAACTTAAGCAAAAACTAGGAAAGTATGAGATTAAACTAGACATAAATTTAGAAATGCAAGAAAAGGAACTAAACTATGCATAATAAAAAAAATCATGAACCATCCAGCAGAGTGGATAGTCCATGAGTACTTCAAACTCAAGCATCAAATAGGGTAGTGGTGGCCTTCTCCCTGCTGAAGGCTCCACCAAATTATTGCTCAGCATCATCATATAACAATAGTCTCAACTCATCAAATTCATTCAGCTGCAGCATCTTGGAAGTCCAAGCTTCCTTCAAGTTCAGATTCAGTTGCTGCAGCACAGAGATCAGCAATGCTTCTTTCTCAACATCCGAGCTCACAGATATGATAATTAGCAAGGTTTCCAACTCTCCAAAGTAGGCATAATTGAGATGAGAAGGTAACTGCTTCAGATCTGATTTTGGTGGAGACATAACGGATGGTTCGAGGAGCTTGAAATCCCTTTCATTGAGTTGTAATGGCTCAAAAACAATTTTGTTGCAATTTACAATCTGCTCCAGTTCTGATGCTTCAGCACAGTCTTCAGCATGCTCAATCTGCTCACAATCTTCTAGCTTTGCCTCTTTCACAAGTGCATCAAGCACATCAATCATCGAAAACCCTTCTTCACCATTAGGGAACTTCTGGTATTGATCCTCTTCTTTATGTTTTTTCAACCTTTGAGGGAAAGGTGGTAGAGGTATATATTTCCGAGCAGCAACTTGCTCTTTCAGTGCTGCAACATCAGCAACAACTTCCTTCTTTTCTTCCACCTTCTCAGCTTCACATTCAGCATGTATTTCCTCCATTTGGATTGAAGAGTGCTCAACTTCATCCATTTTTGCAGGTGCTACCTCTTCAAGCACCTTTCCACTCTTCAATGTTATGGCCTTACCTTGTTCTTCATCTTCTCTTGGGTTCACCATGTCACTAGATATATCCTCTTGTGGCCAATTTCGCAACTCGATGGTCAGCTGCCCCATTTGTACCTCCAGATTGCGTAAAGTAGCAGCTTGGTTTTGAAGAATTGCCTCTTGGCTTTGTGCACTATCTTCAATTCGCACTAAATACTACTTCAGCATCGCCTCAAGTGAGCTGTCTTGCTGCAGCTGCATGTGTTGTTGCTGTGTTTGTTGCTGATAAGGCATCTATTCAAGCTGCGGATTATGATAACCAGGTAGGGTGATATGGCTCTGTTGTTGCTGACTGAACCCTGCTGCAGCATGTGGCGCAGCCCAAGAGAAATTTGGGTGTTGCTGCCATCCCAGGTTGTATGTGGTTGAATATGGGTTATGTATGCTGCCCCATTCATGTCCCGCATAGTTCATCGAATCAGGATTGAATTGACAATCAGAAAAAATATGTTCTCCCTCGCAATAAACACAGGACACAACCTGAGGTTGCTGCAGCATAGCACCAGCATACATACTTTCCTTCTTCGTGCTCTTTGCCTTCTCAGGTTCCTTCGAAAGGTTCTTTCAATTTCAGATTCAAACACCAGCAGCACATATTACTCTTTTTTTTATATAAAAATGCAATAAAATAAAATCAATAAACTAAATTGAATAGCAACAACTTAATCGCCTTCCCCGACAACGGCGCCAAAAACTTGTTCGCGTGTGAAACACACTAGTGCAAGCGCACACTATCACAAGTAGTATAAAACGGAGAATTCTCCGAGTATCGATTCCACAGGGAAGGGTTAAAGGTGCACAAACACTCAACTCGGTTTAATTGATGAGGAAAAATGATTTGGTTTGCTTAATTAACCTAGGCATGAATTAATGAGTAAATAACAATAAACATAAAAACAGGGGATGACCAAAAATAGGGGAAAAATGGGAAAAACCGGATCGGAAAAATTCTTTTTAATCGATGAGAGAAACAACCTAGGCTATGGAATCACTTGCTACAGATATTATGCTACAGCATTGTTGATCCCGGATTATCAGGGTATAACTTGGCAGCGGAAAATGTG
>JAPKLW010000003.1:1581967-1626806 GCA_026898455.1 Plectranthus barbatus
GTCGCAAACACAATTATCCTCTTATCTCGTCGATAGGAAGATCATACAGTGTGTAGAAGATCACGGAAGATCGCATGGATCGTTTGACCTAGCGAGATATAAATAGTCATCACAGCTGAGACAGTTCCAAGATAAACTGTCGGTGTAGGCTGCAGCATATGCGGATAAGCATCTTATCTTGGATGTCTTGGTATGCTGGTGTGGGGCACACATTGATGAGGACCTAAGTCGAGATCGATTCTTTTATCTGACATTAAAAGAATCTAGATCTTTATGACTCGACGAAATCTTTAACCTATATGAGGATACAGAAGTATACATATATTGTATATCACTTTGAGTTGTAGAGAGGGTTCTAGTTGAATCTGTACTTCTGCAGTCTTGGGTGATATCAATTTGTGTATGACTGTCTGGTATCTGAACTAGGTAACCACATCCAGTATAGGATGGTGACATTCCCTGAACAGCTCAAAAGGTTCGTTATGCTAAAGTCCTGCAGGCTGATTAAGTTCAAGCATAAGTGAAAAGGTTTGAGTGGATTGATTCAGGAATTAAATATGTTAATTAATTAAATAGCTTGTCAGAGCTTAAATTAATTAACGAATGTCTGTAACCTTAAATGTGGGGATAAACCGAGTCCAATGCAACCCGTTCCTCAAAACGTGGTAGCAAATAGGTAGGACAGTATTGATTCTCTGGTGGCATGAATCAATATTAATTAATTAATTATATTCTGGGTTGAATATGGGAATTAATTAATTGATAGGCCTTATTTGCTATTTGCATTCTGGTCCCTGGTCTGGCCCATGATAACTCAAGCCTAATAGAAGCCTAGAATTTCCTATAAATAGGCCTCAGTACCTCAGACCTCAATGCACCTACAACTCATAAGATCACAAGTTGCACACAGCAAACCAGAGCATTGGGAGCTGTGGTGATCGATTGAGTTTGAGATACGAGGAGGAAATTCTGCTTCTCAACCGGGCAAAGAATCTGATAAATAATCTTCACCAGATTTTCAGATCGAGTTGGGATACAGATCAGAAGATCAGATCAGGAGGGTTCTTCTTCTTCTCTCTCCTCTTATTTTCGAAAATATCTTATTTATTTTCATAGATTAATTTCCTCAATCTGTTAGGAAATTAAATCTTGGTGCGTGGGAAAGATCAAAGGGCATCTCCGCGCACGCGTTCTTTTTCATTCATCGATCCAGGTATTCCGCATAACCTTCTTATGCATAATAATATAGGAGCATGCTAGGATTGATCATAGGCATAGCAATTTATTTTTGATATTCCAATTAACGATCCTTGGCAAACGGACTTCGTGATTCAGTTCACGAATCCCTTCAATTGGTATCAGAGCCAGGTTTAATTAATTGGCTCTATCAGAAAAATAATATTGCCTATGAACATGAATGATTATTATTATTGATTGCATGCAATGGATGGTTTATGGATTGATCTTATGTTTTTCGTCCTCGTGGTTCCTCGGGTTAATCCGCCCATTTATATGGATTCATTTTTCACCCACGAGATAAATCCATGGTTAGATTTAGATTTTAGATTGTAATTAGAATTATTCGATGTAATTTTATTTCAAAATTAAATCTATAAAACGAAGAACGAAGAACACGAAGAACACGAAGAACGAAGGACCGCGCGACAACACGCGACAGGGCCGGCATGGCTGGGTGCCATGCACGGCCGTCGACGGCGGCGCACGGCAGACCGGCGAGCGGTGGCGGCGTACAGCGGCGGCGGCGGCGCAGAAACCCTAGGGTTTGGCGTGCGTCGCGCGCGCACGCACGCGCACAGGCCGTGCGGCCACGACCGGCACAGGGCAAGGCGCACGGGGCTCCAGGCCGGGCCGGCGACGCGAGGGGCGACGGTCACGGTGGCGATTCGCGGCGGCGTGCGGGACAGGCGCGCGACGCGGCGGAACCCTAGGGTTCGCGCGCGCGCAGCAGCCCTGCGCGGCGCTGTGCATGCCGGCGGCCGTCCTCCCTCCCTCGGTCGGCGTCGGCAGGCGGGGCAGGTGCAGGCGGTGGCTCGGTACCGGCGACGTGGGCTGGGTGGCGACGGGGGCTGGGCGTGCGGCCGGACGCGGAAAACCCTAGGGTTTTTGCGTGGTTCGCACGACCCCGGTTCGATCCTTGCACGATTCCGGCGAGTCACGGAGGCCAACGGTAGAGAAGAAGAGTGAACGGCAGTTCAGGCGACGGTCGGGGCAAGCCGGGGCGGCGGCATGCGAAACAGGCAACGGTCGGAGGAGGCGGTATCGTGGACTGCATCCATGCACGTACGTGCATGGCTGTTGTGCATGCCGGGAGCCCTCACGACGACGGCGGGTCGCCGGGGATGGTGCTTTGCTGGTGGTGGCTCGTCGGGCCGAGTTCTCGTGGCCTATTGGGCTTGCAATGTGTGCCTAGGCCTGCGATCTTGTTAACTGGCCCAGTTGTCCAATTTTCTGATGGATCAAATCTTGGAGGCCCAAGTTCAGAAAATAAATCAAGATCTCAGTCCAAGTAGTGGGAGCCCAGTCGAAGATCTGTAAAATAAATTCCAACTTGTAATAGTTAGATTTATTTCGTTTTGTATCGTGGGGCCACGAGGACATTTTTTATTTATTTTATTATCTGTCTTCGCATGATATACGTGTTTAAAATAATTGCGCAGCATATCAGCATGTTGTAGATAATAGAGAGCACATTTACTGCTTTTATTTACGGCTTTAAAGCATGCTATGTGATTTATTTTATGTAATTAATTATGACTATAAATTCGGGGTTCATGCTTTGCATGATAGAATTTTAGCAATGTTATAATTATGGCTACATAAAATAATCTGTGCAATTGAACCTTATGAACTGAAAATTACTAAGCTCATAATTTAGTAAGACCTCCACAAATCGATCCTTTATTGGAAGTGAATAATTTATTAGGTAAACGTCTACATGTGTAGCTTACTTAATTCATTGTTCATAAGTTCTAATAGATATGATTTCTTAAAACAAACATTTATTTCATGTGAGAAGTGGGAGTTCATGCGTAAACGTCTACATGTGTAGCTTGCGTATTGGATTTTCATAAGTTCTCTAGGGATTGAATTAAATGAGACAACCTTATTATAGGGATCAGGTGTATTTAAATAGATCCTCATATGGGAGGGTTGGCTTTGGTGGTAAGCTAGCTTAGATATTGTCCAGAGTATAACTCATATGTGAAGTCCCTGCACAGTAGGATAATATGGTCTTAAGATAGTCTCCAATTATTAATTCCATTTGTCTAAGGAACCCAGGCATGGATTGGAATTAAAGGACTGGAACTGAAAGATGCAGTCTGGTTAAGTGTTTTGTTGTAAACGTCCACATGTGTGGCTTGCAATAGTAATACTTAGGCAAATTGGAGGAAACATTAATATTGCTTTATCATAAGGTTTCAATATTTAATTGTTTCAATGTTCTGCGACTATGTTTTAATTGGTGTTTTAATTTATTGTTTTCAGATATATCTATTCATCGTATCATTTATCTCTTGACATCAAGTCCTTTAACCGGTCCGAATTTTCCTGAGTGGAAGTTTTGCTTCATGGAAATACTCCACATTGCAAATCATTCTCGTATACTCTATATGGATCCTTTATCTCCCAAGTATTGGAATTGCACTGGTTATGAGCGAGTGTTCTATGAAAGATGGAGGACTTCTGATGAGTTTGCCCGCATTCTCATTAAGAAAACTCTGTCCAGAGAACTAAGGCTCAAATACGATCAGTACCAATCTTTTGTTGAGATATGGAGGGATCTAATAAGGGTATATGGGAAGGTGAGACGAACTGTCAGTTACAGTCTTGTGGAAGACCTGGTCTGCAAGAAGATGACTGATGGGAGTTCGTTGTCTCTGCATCTTGACAGCATGATGGAAATTATGAGAAGGTACAGAAAGAGAGGTGGACGAATCACTAGTCGGGCTAAAATCAATATCGTCCTGCACTCTCTCTCTGATTCTTATGGTGATTTCATCAAGTCCCTTGGTACCAAGTGCAAGTACACTCTTCCAGAGTTACTCTTGGCACTAGAACGATGGGAATCTGACCAGAAAGCTTCAGAATTTGCTCAATTCATGAAGGTCTTTGATAAGATTATGATTGAGGCAAAGGAATTACTTAAGCGGTTAGAAGAGGCTGATCAGGCAGAGGCTATCACAAGGCCATGCAAACGCAAGCGAAGTGAAGTAGATTGTCTAGTGCCTAGCACGGGTAGACAAGGTACGTCATGTGCATTTATAACGGAAACATGTTTAGCATCGGTTTCTACCCATTCTTGGGTAGTGGATACTGGAGCTACTGACCATGTTTGTTATACTTTGCAGGGGTTCAGGCCGACAAGGCAGCTGAAGCATGACGAGATTACCATCTCAATGGGCAGCGGAGAACGAGTCTCAGCAGTAGCCATTGGAGATTTTACTTTATGCTTTGAAAACAATATTCTGATTTTGAGAGATGTTTTATATGTGCCGGTTTTTCGGCGGAACTTAATTTCAGTTTCCAAGTTATTCTGTGATGGATTTTCAGTTATTTTTGATAGTGGAGTTTCTATCATTGGTAATAACGGTGTTATCTGTCATGACAAACTGATTGACTCTCTCTATATCATTAATTGTATGCATAAATCTTCCGTGAATGTTGCAAACTCATCTATTAATAATAATCATTTAAAGAGAAAGTTTTCTTCCGATGAGGATCAAACATATCTCTGGCACTTGAGACTAGGTCACATCAATCTAAAAAGGATAAAGAGATTAGCATGCGATGGGCTCTTGGATTCCTTCCAAGTGGTACCGCATCCAATCTGTGAATCCTGTATAGAAGGAAAGATGACGACCAGGCCTTTTAAGGCAAGTCAGTCTCGAGCAGAGGACGTGTTACAATTGATCCACTCTGACTTATGTGGACCAATGTCCACGCAAGCTCGTGGAGGGTATGAGTATTTTGCCACATTCATTGACGATTACTCAAGATTCGGATATGTCTATTTGCTTCGCCATAAGTCTGAATGCTTTGAGAAATTCAAAGAATTCCGGACTGAGGTAGAAAAGAAGCTTGGTAAGACTATCAAGACACTACGATCAGATCGTAGTGGCGAATACCTCAGCAACGAGTTCTTGCAGTACTTGTCAGATAACGGGATTACATCCCAATGGACTGCACCGTGAACCCCTCAAAAAAATGGTGTAGCGGAAAGAAGAAATAGAACTCTCTTGGAAATGGTCAGGTCGATGATGAGTTATGCAAGCTTGCCAATTTCGTTTTGGGGATATGCCTTGGAAACAGCGGCCTATTTGCTTAACCTGGTACCTTCTAAATCAGTTCCTAAAACACCTCTGGAACTCTGGTATGGGCGAAAGCCAAGTTTGAACAGAGTGAGGGTTTGGGGTTGTCCAGCATATGTGCTGACAAAGGAACCTGATAAGTTAGAACGCAGGGGCAAGCTGATGCTGTTTGTAGGATATCCCAGGCAAACGAAAGGTGGTTACTTCTATTGTCCTGAGAATCAGAAAGTTGTTGTCAGTACCAACGCAAGATTCTTGGAGGACGAATATGTAAGAAACCACAGATCCAAGAGTGAAATTATTCTCCACGATCTTGAGAATAAAGAAGCAATTCCATCAAGAAAGCCCAGTGTAGTGGTAAATCCACCTGTAACAGGTGAGAATATACCAACACTGCCACTAATGCAAGGTATGGGACAAACGCGTACTGTGCCAACTACTGACACAACTCAGATACCTCGTCGCAGTGGGAGGGTTAGTCACCAACCCGAGAGGTATATGTTCGTGGGAGAGTCTTCTGACTTGATCCTGGAAAACGGACTAGATGATACCGATCCCTGGACATATGACGAGGCGGTATCTGATAAAGATGCGGACAAATGGCTGATCGCCATGGATTCTGAAATAGAATCCATTACTGCTATGGATGTATACCAGAAAACTGATTTGCCGGATGGCCATCGAGCCATAGGGTGCAAATGGGTATACAAAAGAAAGAAAGGATCGAATGGGGAAATTACAGCTTTCAAAGCAAGGCTGGTGGCGAAAGGTTATAGTCAGAAAGAGGGTGTAGACTATGACGAAACTTTCTCACCGGTAGCCATGCTTAAGTCCATTCGAATACTCCTGGCCATAGCAGCACATAAGAACCTAGAAATCTGGCAGATGGATGTCAAAACCGCGTTTCTAAACGGGTACCTTGAAGAAGGTAGGGACATCTATATGCAACAGCCAGAAGGTTATGTGCAGAAGGGCGAAGAACATTTGGTCTGGAAGCTAAGGAAGTCGCTGTATGGACTTAAACAAGCTTCACTGTCATGGAATCTCCATTTTGATGAAGTGATTAAATCTTATGGATTCTCACAATGTTCAAACGAGAGTTGCGTGTACCGTCTGTGTGTCAGCGGAAGCGTAGTATTCCTTGCACTTTATGTAGATGATATTCTCCTATTTGGCGACAATGTGGAAGTATTGTCAGGCATAAAGGGGTGGTTATCCGAGCAGTTTCATATGAAGGACCTTGGGGAGGCAGGATACATCCTAGGGGTAAAAGTATTGCGGGAGCGCAATAAAAGGATGCTGACCTTGTCTCAAGGGTCATATGTGGATACTGTGATTGCCTGTTTCAACATGCATAATGCCAAGAAAGGTCTGTTACCCTTCAGACATGGCATACATCTTTCCAACGATCAGTGTCTGATGACACAAAAGGAGAAAGATGAGATGAGCAACGTGCCGTATGCATCGGCCGTGGGTAGCCTCATGTATGCAATGTTATGTACGAGGCCAGATATCTGCTTTGTTATAGGCATGGTAGCGAGATACCAGTCTAACCCTGGACAGGCGCATTGGGCCGTGGTAAAGCACATACTCAAATACTTGAAAAGAACAAGGGACTATTGTCTTGTTTATCAGTGTGATGAGTTGTGCCCTGTGGGTTATACTGATTCGGATTTCCAGGTAGACCGAGATGAAAAGAAGTCCACCTCTGGCTATGTGTTTACATTGGGAGGTGGGGCCATATCATGGAGGAGTGCAAAGCAGAAGTGCATTGCGGACTCCACCATGGAAATCGAATATGTGGCAGCTTCTAAAGCTTCGAAAGAAGCAGTATGGTTTCGAAACTTCCTTCTGGAGTTGGACGTAATTCCTCAGCTACCCAGAATAATCACTGTGTATTGTGATAACTCGGGAGCTGTGGCTAATTCTAAGGAACCACGAACTCACAGAGCAACAAAACACATTGAAAGGAAGTACCATATTATACGAGAAATCGTAGCAAGGGGTGATGTGCTGATAGAGAAAATTGATACTAAAGATAATCTAGAGGATCCATTCACAAAAGCTCTGCCTCAGAAGGTTTACGAGATGCATGTACGTAGCCTTGGGCTGAGGGCAAAGCTAGCCACGTAGAATGCTTGATGTAATAGCTAGATTAGTTTAGACGCGTTATACTCTGGAAAGCAAGTGTATAATGCTTTGAGTATAAGTGGGAAATTGATAGATTTATATACTGAAAGCATTATGATTGGTATATTATGCACAAGGTTTATTGGTTAATATACTGGGAATCATAATTGTTGTATGTTCATCTCCTGTCTGAATTAACAAACATGTGTCGCAAACACAATTATCCTCTTATCTCGTCGATAGGAAGATCATACGGTGTGTAGAAGATCACGGAAGATCGTATGGATCGTTTGACCTAGCGAGATATAAATAGTCATCACAGCTGAGACAGTTCCAGGATAAACTGTCGGTGTAGGCTGCAGCATATGCGGATAAGCATCTTATCTTGGATGTCTTGGTATGCTGGTGTGGGGCACACATTGATGAGGACCTAAGTCGAGATCGATTCTTTTATCTGACATTAAAAGAATCTAGATCTTTATGACTCGACGAAATCTTTAACCTATATGAGGATACAGAAGTATACATATATTGTATATCACTTTGAGTTGTAGAGAGGGTTCTAGTTGAACATGTACTTCTGTAGTCTTGGGTGATATCAATTTGTGTATGATTGTCTGGTATCTGAACTAGGTAACCACATCCAGTATAGGATGGTGACATTCCCTGAACAGCTCAAAAGGTTCGTTATGCTAAAGTCCTGCAAGCTAATTAAGTTCAAGCATAAGTGAAAATGTTTGAGTGGATTGATTCAGGAATTAAAGATGTTAATTAATTAAATAGCTTGTCAGAGCTTAAATTAATTAACGAATGTCTGTAACCTTAAATGTGGGGATAAACCGAGTCCAATGCAACCCGTTCCTCACAACGTGGTAGCAAATAAGTAGGACAGTATTGATTCTCTGGTGGCATGAATCAATATTAATTAATTAATTATATTCTGGGTTGAATATGGGAATTAATTAATTGATAAGCCTTATTTGCTATTTGCATTCTGGTCCCTGGTCTGGCCCATGATAATTCAAGCCCAATAGAAGCCTAGAATTTCCTATAAATAGGCCTCAGTACCTCAGACCTCAATGCACCTACAACTCATAAGATCACAAGTTGCACACAGCAAACCAGAGCATTGGGAGCTGTGGTGATCGATTGAGTTTGAGATACGAGGAGGAAATTCTGCTTCTCAACCGGGCAAAGGAACTGATAGATAATCTTCACCAGATTTTTAGATCGAGTTGGGATACAGATCAGAAGATCAGATCAGGAGGATTCTTCTTCTTCTCTCTCCTCTTATTTTCGAAAATATCTTATTTATTTTCATAGATTAATTTCCTCAATCTGTTAGGAAATTAAATCTTGGTGCGTGGGAAAGATCAAAGGGCATCTCCGCGCACGCGTTCTTTTTCATTCATCGATCCAGGTATTCCGCATAACCTTCTTATGCATAATAATATAGGAGCATGCTAGGATTGATCATAGGCATAGCAATTTATTTTTGATATTCCAATTAACGATCCTTGGCAAACGGACTTCGTGATTCAGTTCACGCATCCCTTCATAATATGGTTTTGGCTTCGAGAGGCTAAGGTCTAAGGGATCGAATTTTTAGTTTAGAATGGTGTCCCTATAGAGTGGGGGCTCCATTTTGGCGTCAAGCAGTCAAAGCCCCAGAAGTCGAGAGTAGAGCCCTAAGTTCTCTCATATGGCTTCAACATCGAGTAAAGAGGCCCAACGGCTCTCATAAGGCTTCGATATTGAGAGTAGAGCCCCGATGGCTTTCATAAGGCTTTGACTTTGAGAGTAGATCCCTAACTGCTCTCATATGGCTTCGTTTTTAAGAGTAGAGCCCTGACTGCTCTCATAGGGCTTCGATTTCGAGAGTAAAGCCCCAACTGCTCTCATATGGCTTAAACGTCAAGAGTAGAGTCTCGACTGATCTTATATGGTCTTCATCTAGATAGTAGAGCCCCAACGACTCTCATATGGCTTCAATATCGAGAATAGAGCCTCGACCGCTCTCATATGGCTTCAACATTGAGAGTAAAGCCCTAAGTGAAGTCAAAGATGATGATGCGGCAAAACGCATTGAGTGACTCTCTCGACTGTGTTCATCACAATATGGTCAAGATGGGCGATGCCACCCCCGTCCCTCATGTCAGTATAGATTTTTGATGAGATCAAAATGAAAATTGCTTAATTAAAGCGTATCTGGTCTCCTTTCGAGAGTCTCAAAACCATAAGCCCCTAGTCGCGCAATTCAACTGATCTCGTAAAGGTCTTCCCATGCGGTATGGTTACGTGCCATGCTAAACTGTCTCTTTTGGCCGGAGTTAAATTTGTGGTTAATGGCTTAGAAGAATCTTATAATATAATGCAAGAATTGCATCCCTGTTCTTGAGAGATGGCTTGGTCTAAGGTTTTCACTAATTATTAATTTCTAGCGTCAAAAGCTTCCTGACATGTTAGTGAAATTAAATGGATTGGGGCTTAAAACCCGCAGTTCTGGTTGAGGGTGACATCGTAAACGTCTACGAGTGTAGCTTGCGGTGGGAACTCTTGGGCAATTAGTGGAAAACATTTGTATTTGATTAATTAAAAGGTTTTCAATGCATTTGCTTTTGAAGTTCTACATGTATGTTCTTATTTAAGATTCTTTATTGTTTCAGATATGTCTATGTCTAATGTCATTAATACTCTTAACGAGTTGCTCAATGACTTGATGGTAGCGGAATCAGTCATGAACCCTCAGAAGGTTGCCTTGGCCACTTCAGGTAATCTCTCTGTTGTACCGAAAGGTATGAAGCGGAAGAAGGGAATTAAGAAGTGGGCCAAGAAGACACCTGTGAAGGATGGTGGGGCTGGGTAAAAGCCTAAAGTGGCGACTGACAGGGACAGGTGTTTCAGGTGTGGTAAGAAAGGACATTGGAGGAAAGATTGTCAAGCCAACAAAGCTAGACAAGGTATGCCATTTGCATGTATAACTGTAAGCATGATTAGAGTCCGTTGTTGCTCTTCTAGAGCTGTAAGCACTGACTTGTTGATCATGTTGTTGTACTTTGCAGGGGACCTTGCCGACAAGGCTGGTGAGTGATGGCAAGAAGATACCAAACTGGATGAAGGCAACGTTTTATGACGGAGCTTCATGGAGTTTTCTTTTCTTTATGCTTGGATAAACTAAGTACGTTTAAGAGTTTTTGTTTTGTGGGCCATGTTTATCGGCAAGACAAAAATTATCAACCTTTTTATGGATATTTGTTATTTATGATTTCAGTCATTGGTGATAACAATGTTATCCATTATAAGATGTTGATTTACACTCTTTATGTTACTTCGATCAAACATGTCCTCAAGTATTGCATGTAATTCATCCGTAATTGATAATCCTAGAAAGAGAAAACTTACTTCTTCTGATGAGGATCTTACATATCTTTGGCACTTGAGACTGGGACACATCAGCTTGAAGCGGATTCAGAGACTTGCAGATGACGGTACATTGGACTTAGTCCGGGCTGTACCTTATCAAGTCTGCAAATCCTGCATCGAGGGCAAGATGTCAACTAGACCTTTCAAGGCTAGTCAGTCTTGAGCAGAGGAAGTGTTGGAATTGATCCATTCTGACTTATGTGGACCGATGTCCACGCAGGCTCGTGGAGGATACGAGTACTTTGTCACTTTCATTGATGATTACTCAAGGTACGGATACGTTTACCTGCTTCGCTACAAGTCTGAATGCTTTGAGAAATTCAAAGAGTTCAAGGCTGAGGTAGAAAAGAAGGTCGGGAAAACTATCAAGTCACTGCGGTTTGACCGCAGTGGCGAATACCTCGGTAACGAGTTCCTGCAGTATTTATCAGAAAATGGGATTACATCCCAGTGGATTGCACCGGGTACTCCCCAGCAAAATGGCGTAGTCGAAAGAAGAAATAGGACTCTTCTAGAGATGGTAAGATCAATGATGAGTTATCCAAACTTACCAATTTCGTTTTGGGGCTACGCATTGGAAACAGCAGCTTACGTGTTAAAGGTGATGCCTTCTAAATCAGTTCCTAAGATGCCGTCTGAGCTCTTCCTTGGTTGCAAACCAAGTTTGTGCAAGTTTAGAGTATGTGGCTGTCCGGCACACGTACTGTCGAAGGAACCTGATAAGTTAGAAAGCAGGTCAAAAGTAATGTTGTTCATAGGGTATCCCAAGCAAACGAAAGGTGGTTACTTTTACTGTCCTGAGAGTCAGAGAGTCGTTGTTAGCACCAACACTAGATTCTTGGAGGACGAGTATGTGAGTAATCACAAGTCAAGGAGTGATATCGTTCTTCAAGAAATTGAAAACGAGAATGCGATTCCAAGGGAAGGGGAACGTGTAGATGTGGGTGCACCTGTGAGAGGTACAGCACCACAGACACGTTCTTCAGTGCAAGGTGCAGAACCACAAGTTACTGCACCTACTACTGACACACAGCACCGATGCCTCGTCGTAGTGGGAGAGTTATTTTCCAGTCGGAAAGGTACATGTTCGTGGGTGAGCCTTCAGACTTGAGCCCGGAAGACGGACATGAGGAGTCTGACCCACTGACTTATGAAGAGGCAGTGTAGGACAAGGATGTTGAAAAATAGCGTGTCGCCATGGATTCTGAAATTGAATCCATAATTGCTATGGATGTATACCAGAAAATTGATTTGCCAGATGGCTTTAGGGTCGTAGGGTGAAAATGGGTATACAAGAGAAAGAAAGAAGCGGATGGAAAGATCATGGCTTTTAAAGCTAGGCTGGTGGCAAAGGGTTATAGTTAGAAAGAGGGCATTGACTATGACGAAACCTTTTCACCCGTAGCCATGCTCAAATCCATCCGAATACTCCTTGCCATAGCTGCGCATATGGACCTCGAGATATGGCAGATGGATGTCAAAACTGCTTTTCTGAACAGTTACCTTGAAGAAGGTAGAGACATCTATATGCAGCAATCCGAGGGTTACATACGCAAGGGCGAAGAATATCTTGTCTAGAAGCTTAGGAAGTCCTTGTATGGACTTAAGCAAGCTTCAAGCTCGTGGAACTTACGTTTCAACGATGTGATTAAATCCTATGGATTTGCACAGTTGGAAAACGAAAGTTGTGTTTACCAACTTTGTGTCAGTGGGAGCGTGGTTTTCCTTGCACTTTACGTTGATGACATACTCCTATTTGGAAACAACGAGGGAGTGATGTCAGAAATTAAGGCTTGGTTATCCGAACAGTTCCAAATGAAGGATCTGGGAGAAGCTGGCTACATTCTTGGGATTAAGGTCTTACGAGATTGTAAGAGAAGAATGTTGAGCTTATCCCAGGCATCCTATGTGGATACTGTGATAGCCCGATTCAGCATACAACTCACCAAGAAAGGCTTGCTACCTTTCAGACATGGCGATCATCTTTCTAGTGGGCAGTGTCCTCAGACACAGCGGAAGAAAGATGAAATGAGTCTTGTACCATACGCTTCAGCGGTGGGTAACCTCATGTATGCGATGCTGTGTACCAGACCAGATATCTGTTATGTCGTTGGCATGGTAGCAAGATATCAGTCTAACCATGGACAGGCGCATTGGACTGCGGTAAAGCACATCCTCAAGTATTTGAAGAGAACTAGGAATTACTCCTAGTTTATCAAAGTGAGGATTTGTGCCCTGTGGGTTATACGGACTCGGATTTCCAAGGGCATCAAGATGAGAAGAAATCAACCTCAGGATATGTGTTTACCCTGGGAGGTGGAGCTGTATCTTGGAGGAGCTCAAAGCAGAAATGCATTGCTGACTCCACCATGGAGGCAGAATATGTCACCGCCTCCAACGCCTCGAAAGAGGAGGTATGGCTCAGGAACTACCTTTTATAGTTGGGCGTGATCCCGAGTTTGCCGAGGAGCATCACAATTTATTGTGATAACTCTGGTGCAGTGGCAAACTCAAAGGAACCGCGGTCTCTCAGGGCAAGCAAACACATAGAGAGAAAGTACCATATCATACGAGAAATCGTATCGAGAGGTGATGTGATGATCAAGAAGATTGACACTAAGGACAACCTTGTTGATCCATTTACAAAGAGTTTGCCGCAGAAAGTTTACGAAAGACATATTCGTGAGCTGGGTCTGAGGTGGATGCCGACCACTGACAGTGGTTAAAGAGATAGTAGGCTAGATAGACGGACTGTATACTATGTAATAGCTTAGTTATGCTTTGAGTATAAGTGGGAGATTGATGGGTTTTGTATACTGAAAGCATTTATTATAATGAGTATACGATGGTTTATTTCTCATATCTGTCAAACAATCTTACATGTATGTAACAATGGTATCCTCTTGTCTCATCGATAGGGATGATCATACGGCGTGTTGTAGATCGCAGAAGATAGTATGATCACTTGTCCTAGTGAGACATAAACCTGATCACAGCCGAGACAGTGTATGAGGATACGTCTGTCCGGATGGCTGCGGCATTATCGGAATAAGTAGTCTGTCTTGGTTACTTGACATGCTGGTACGCAGGGGTGGCGTATTGATGGACCGCAGTGAGATGTATTCGTCTGTCTGACATCAACGAATACAAGATCTCGATATTGATTGAGTCCAAACCCTAACGAAGGTTCAGGGGTTTGCACGGGTTGACTGTTGCTTTGACTTGCCATGGTGGAGAGCCTGAGTAACGTGCTCGTATATCCGTATCTTGGGTAACAACAGTTTGTGTAGTACCGCCTGAGACAGGGTTTAGGTAACCATATCCGAGTAATAGGATGGGGACATTCCATGAGGAACTCAATGACATTCATCGTGCTAAAGTCCTGCAGGCTGATTAAGTTCAGGCACGAGTGATAATGTTTGAGTGGTACTACTCAGGAATAATAAGATATTAATTAATTGTAGTTAGAGCTTGTCAGAAGCTCCGATTAATTAATGAATGTCCGGTAACCTCAAATATGGGGATTCTCAATTAATGCAGCGCGTTCTCACAACGTGATAATAAAAGGGTAGGTCAGTATTAATTATGTGGTGAAAAGAATTAATATTAATTAATTAATTGTGTCCTGGGTTGTGGACATGGGAATTAATTAATTTAAAGGCCCACTTTATTATTTGTATTAGGTCCCAGGACTGGCCCAAATAAACTTGCTGAAAAAAGGCTCAGTAGCCCATTAGGGATAAAACCCTGGGTCTATAAATAGAACACTCTCTCTTGGAAACCCTAGCCACTTGTGTGATCATTCAAATCAGTCAAAACCCTAGGTAAAGGGCTCAAGGGAAACCTCTTGAAGTCTTGATCCAGAAATCGAGGTCATAGTCCGAAGAAGGAAAAGCAAGGAAAAACAAAGCACAATTACTGAGATGGATCCACTACACAACCGGAATGAGGAAGATGATCATGAGATGCCACCTCTGGAGGACCCGAACACCCAGATTTCAATAGGGAGTGCCCTACTGCTGGTCGAAGAGATGAATCAGATGAGGGAGTTGGTCAAGAAGCTGATGGTGGAAAATGAAGCAGAGAGAGTTGAAGCTGCAAGGAGAGACAGAGAAAGAGAGCAAGAAAGGTTGCGCCGAGAGAACTCGAACGATGAGGATCCTAATGTCATGGCAAATAAGTACAGACCACAGCCCGATAATGAGGGATTCATTATTGGTATCAATGTCAATAACTTTAAACTCAAAACTGGTCTTATTCAGATGGTTCAGCATAACCAATTTGGTGGCCGAGCTGTGGAGGACCCTTACACTCACCTCAGGATGTTCGTGGAGGTGTGTGAGACCATCAAGCAGAATGGAGTCAACCAGGATGTGATCCGTCTGCACTTGTTCCCCTTCTCACTTCGTGATCAGACCCGGACATGGTTTACAGCTCTAGATTGCAACAACATCCGCACTTGGGCTGATCTCCAAGCAGAATTCCTTGGCACTTTCTTCCCACCATCAGTTATCATTCAGAAGAAATTGGAAATTCTGCAGTTCCACCAAAGGATGGATGAGTCCTTGTTCAAGGTATGGAGCAGGTTTAATGAGTTGTTGAGGAGTTATCTCCGGCCATAGAGTCGACACTGAAGAGCAGACCCACATCTTCTACAGGGGGGTGAATGAGAGAACCCAAGAATCGGTGGACTATGCAACCGGAGGTTCTATGATGAGCAAGTCACCTGAAAAGGCCCTCAAGTTGTTCAAGAAGATGGCCTTGCGTACTCAACAATGGGCAAATTCGAGAAGGCCTCAAGTTAAGGCAATTGAGAAGAAAGAATCAGATGACACTCTCAAGAAGGATCGAAAGGGGGAAAAAAGGTCTCTATCTCGATTGATATGAAGGCCACATCGATCGATGCAAGGGGATCCGCATCGACCGATGCAAGCTTTGTGTCGACCGACACAGACCCAAAAAAAGGAAAAATTGAGATTTTTATGGTTAAATCATATTCTTGGCCGTAGATCCCAATTTATACACCTCTACCTCTATAAATACTTATTTTGCTCGAGTTTTGAGGTTCTTCTCTGATCTTCTCTTAGTTTTTCTCTTGGAGTGTTCAAGTTTTTGGAGATTTAATTATTTTGGAGATGATTCAACCTTTATTTTTCATTGTAAGTTTTTATTATGCAATTTAATAATATGTTTCTCGGATTTCTATTCATCATGAGTGGCTAGAAACCCTACTGGGTTCTAGGGCTAAGTGTAATTGATCATGTTTGCATGTTAGATTAATCAACTCAAATTGCATGGTTTCAATTCCTGATTTAATTGATAGAACTTAGAATTGATGATGGATCGAGAGATAAAATTAATTCTATGTTCATAATTGTTAATCGAAAGACCAAGAAGAGAAGATTAATAATAGGAAGAGAATTGAATACATTTGATATTCTGTCGCAAAAGGAAGATAATTAATTGTAGGGATTGAATCTGATATTTTTATTGTGGTTAATTATTATTGTGTTCTTGAGGCCAACCAAGCATATATAGTCACATGATAGTAACCTAGGTTAAAATTGCCCAACCAAAGAATTTTAATACTTTATTTGATTTCCCACCATTGTAGAATTTTAATACTCAAACAATAAATCTTAAAACTATAGTTAGTATATGAGATAGTTTTGTTACACAATTCCTTTGGGTTCGACTACCTTTGGGTATCTTTATAAATTTATTTGCCACTGTATTTGCAATTAATCTCTGAATTTTGCAGTGATCAGTCGGCTATATTTAAGCAGGCTATGGATCAAATGAAAGTTTCAAATCCGACAGCCTACGACAAGTTAATGAACGTTGGACCAGAAAAGTGGGCTAAATCAAAGTGACTTGTCCACCGGTACAGTTTTTTGACCTCAAATGCGAACGAAGTCTTCAATGCTAGACTGCTGGATGCTTGTTGTTTGCCAATCTGCTCGCTCATAGAACCTAATGCAGAAATATTTTCTAATTCGAATTTTTTTACATTCAAATATTAATTAAACCATAAAGCTAATAAAAATTAAATCAACATTTATTGATGTTTGAAAAAAGAGCACTGACACATAATTTTAAAAGAAAAATGTATTTTTGGGTATTTTTTATATTATTATAAAAATTGGGTATTTTTGAAATATCAATTAGTGTACATGGGTATTTTGTGTTTTCACTCTCTAATTTATTCTAACTAAATTAACTCAAAAATCTAAACGCAATGACGATTAGACGAGAAAAATACTAGGGGTGTTTGCGGTTCGGTTTGGCTGGTTTGGAGACAATCTCGGCCAAACCAGTAAGTACGGTTTGGAATTTTTTCAAACCAAACCGGCCAAATAATTTATCAAAACCAAACCGACCAAACCGTATAAAAACAATTTGGTTCGGTCGAATTTACGGTTTGAAATGAAATAAGTTTCAACTTTCAACAATCTACTATAATTTGTAGAAAATTAGGGTCTAACTGCAAATTAGTTGATTTCTATTATTTGTTATTACTTATTATAATGTAATTTTAATTTTTAAAACCTTATATTTATAATTTAATGTAAAATCAAAAGAAACACCTGGATCAATTGTAATAAAATTATAACCTTAAAATTCAAATGTAAAATTATAATGACGATATTAATACTTAATATACAGTAAAAAATTATATAAAAAAAATAATATTTAATGTTAATGATTAATAGTTAATTTTTGATAAAATAAAAAAATAAAACTAAAACTTGACTATATTGGCCAAGAAACTTAAACAAAGATTAATTGTATGAAAAAGTAAAAACTTACCAAATGAATTACAATTTATATTTATTAATTATAATATTATTTATATATATATATATATATATATATATATATATATATACATATAAATACGACTGATCCGATCTATATGGCCGGTTTTAGCCACCAAACTATAATCAAACCAAATTTAATCGGTTTCAAAATTTTCAAACCGCCAGTTTGAAAATTAAATTTCAAACCGACCAATTTAATCAGGTTTGACCGATTTCGGCCAAACCATGAACACCCTAGAAAAATACAATTACTTAAAGCTCTGGCAAGTCAAATCGATTATCTTGGAATCTGGATCCCCCACCAGAGAGCAACCCCCCTTCTCTCTGTCTCTCTCTTCGTCGCGGAAGTTCCTCAATTCATAGTCATATTTCGTTCGCGGTTTTATCTGTTACTCCCTCCGTCCCGGGTCTCTTGAGACGTTTGACCCGGCACGGAGGTTAAGAAAAAGTGATGAGAAGTTAGTGGGGTTAAATTAGTAGGTTAATGATTAGGAGAGATAATGAGATATGAGAGATAGTGGAGTAGGAGTAGAGTAGGTTTAGTGAATAATTAATTAATAAAAACTTTCCAAAAAGGGAAACGTTGCAAGTGTTCTGGGACGGACCAAAAAGGAAAACGTTGCGACTGTCCTGGGACGGAGGGAGTATTATTTATCGTTAGGTAGATATAAAGTGTGATCCGCTGATTAAAAGAATAAATATGGATGGGAACAAAGATGAAGCATTGAAGTGTTTGAAGATCGCCAAGAATTCTATCCAATCCGGCGACAAAAATTGTGCCCTCAAATTTCTCAACAAAGCTCGTAGATTAGACCCATCAATTAAAATTGATGAATTCCTGTCCAGTCTCAACACTTCGCCGTCGAAGGAGAAGACCCCTAATGAACCCACGACGAGACTCCTCCCGATTCGTCGGATAGTGGGCCCCGCCGTATGTTCCGGCCGCGTCTTCTTCATCGGCCACCTACACGGAGGAGCAGGTGACTTTGGTTAGAGAGATTATGAGGAAGAAGATTATTACGAGATTCTGGGGCTGGAGAAAAATTGCTCTGCTAAGGACGTTAAGAAGGCATATAGTGTAACACCCTACTTTAAAATGTACTAAATATATGAGAAGATTTAAAAAGAAATATTTAACATAACTTTTATAAAGCTTCCATAATAATTTACATAGATAAGAAAAAGTAGTGACATCAAAATATGGTAAAAGATTTCTTTTTAACATAACAAAAATGAGAACTTGCTTCTCGATGTCAAGACCTTCCCACCACCTCACTCTTTATCATGTGATAAAATAGATTTTATATGAATGAGCATAAAACTCAGTGGGTTCCAGTAAGCAGTTATAATCAATTACCAAATGCGAAACTTGTATGAAAACACATAACATGCGAGTTCATTCATTTGACCCCGAAGGATCCATTCATGCTTGTGATCCCGAAGGATCCATGTCCATGCTTTTGACCCATAAGGATCCATAGCCATGCTTTTTGACCAATAAGGATCCATGTTCATGCTTTGATCCGAAGGATCCATACATTTTCACACAAATATCACATTAGCAACAATGATTATAACCTTAACAACATGCTTACACATAAGGAAACCCACCTCTCCAACTCCTTGTTAATAGAAAGAAATCTTGCTTAATTTAACTTCAAAGTACCTAGCATCAAAAGAAAAATAATTCTCCTTTACTCATAAAATAATTAATCTAAGCATAAAATGTGTTATAATGGCGTGTGAAGTGGAAAAGGAATACATATATAGTATAGACAATTTTTACCTTAAACTTGTGAGTTTTAACTATGTTTCAACCCTTATTTATAGTTTGAAAAAACCTAGTTTCTAGGTATGATTACTCATCTAAATGGCCTTGATTATTCATCAACATAGCCATGCTTACTTGTATATGTAGTTTAATGTAAGCTTGCCATCAACTAAATAGCTTTGTCATGTCTTTACATAGCCCACAATAGCATTGCTTATTCATAAAGGTATTTACTATATTTAGCAACATACTATAAATAGAAAATTGTATTTTATAGGTGGTTACTTTACATGTCATCAAGTGTGTGTGTGTGTGTGTAATATTTACAACCATTTATTTCTATAGTATTTTATTCCATTTATGTATGGCTGAAACCCCCTTTTATTATAGTAATTAACTATGTAATTTTATACTAATAATGTATTTTTAGTACTTAAGCTTTTGGATTACTACATATAGGAAGTTCTCTTTGAAGGTCCATCCAGACAAGAACAAGGCCCCAGGGGCAGAAGAGGCATTCAAGATGGTGTCGAAGGTGTTTCAGTGCTCGAGTGATGAGGAGAGCCGGAAGAAGTATAATGTTGTTGGGTCGGAGGAGCACCGAGCACTGATGAGGAGAGCCGGAAGAAGTATAATGTTGTTGGGTCGGAGGAGCCGGTGTACGAGAGGAGAGGCGGAGGTGCTAATGGGATGCGGGGTTATAATGGGTTTTATGAGGTGCTAAAAAATTATAAATTATGTTAAGAATAAGCATACTTTCTCTAGCATAACATACATAACAATCAAGCACTAATATTTTGAGCATAACATATAATGCAAAGAATTCATAACATTGTGAACAAGTTTTAATCTTGATCCTTGATTTTTTTGAGATAAAAAATGTAGATTCATTACTATTTAACATAAAGGGCACTTAATATAAATATTTATCTTCTATTATGCTATTACACTTCTCAAATTAGTAATTTGTGATTATCATGCTTGTAGCTTGCAAAGTCCTTTTTCCTTTTAATCAGATTTGAGCAGAAAAAGTACTTTTCTAACAATCAAGTGTTCTAGATTATCCACTACTTACCTTAGCTAGAAGTAGATGATTGGTCGTGCGTTCGAGTTACATTGGGGGTGTGAGTTTTAAATTGATGCAATATATTTGTAAATAAAATTGATATTGGGTGAGAAATCCCTTAAAAGATTATTCCGCTCATCAAGTTGCTTGGTAATGGAGTAGCAGTTCCAATGGTGTCGTAGCATAAGAATAAACTTTGTTCTATTATTCAACCCAATGGTTTGTTGTCTCAAACCTTTGTTTGGAATGGGATTCTTATAAAAGAGAAGATGAGCAAAACAAACCATCCCCCACATTTGTGTCTTTCAGCTTTTTTTGTCTGGATCCCTCCCTCATATGCATATGCCTTCGTGTATTATTCTGTGGAGAGATTGAAAAGAGGAAATGAGAAAGTAGAAAATGTGTAAATTCATGAAACCTGGTTATCCCCCTCCTTTTTCAATGATGTGTTTTGATCACCCGAGTGGTATTGGTCTAGAATATACTCCATTTGTCCCGCCCGAATTGCTACACTTACCAAATAAGGCGTCCCACCTGAATTGTTACATTTCTAAAAATGACAACTTTTCGCACTCAACAATAAAATATTAATTTCACTTACGTTCACATCCTTAATTCCCGTGCCGAAAATAAATGTATCAATTATCACGGAATGGAGGGAGTACTTATTTTATGGTTTATAAGTTTTTTCTTTAACAAATAAACTGTTGGTATGTGTGTGTTTTGCAGTTGAAATGATGTGGGTTTTGTTAGTAATTGTATCCCGACTTTTTAACTTGTACTCTCTCCATCCCGGTCAAATTATCTATATTTGATCGGGCACGATAACCAAGGTATGTGAATAGTAGTGGGTGGTAGTGAGATGAATATTTTATTGAAGAGTGTGAAAAACTATCTATTTTAGGAAAATAGACTAATATTGTGGGACAAACGAAAAAGGAAATGTGGACAATTTACTCGGAATAGAAGGAGTAATAGATTGTACATGACCTGTGGAGATCTTAACAATTGTGTATCTTGAGCAAGTATTTTGCCTATGACCGATTGGTAGTGGGTTCGAATAATATTCAGGGCACCTCGTCCCCTCCACATTTAATTAATGTACCCAAATCTCAAGGGCGAGAAAAAATGTGTCTTGAGGTCATAGTTCTGGTAACTAAAAATCCTTAGTTTTTCCTATTCGCCATGTTGATATTGTTGCCTTTTATGAATTATGCATCGAAATGGTGTTAAATCATTACATGAATGATTTTGAGAGCTTTAAGTAATGATATTATGGGATTGGAACAAAATTGTCAAATTTGCAACTGTGTGCTAATTTGTCTATTTTTGTTCATCCTGAAGTAGGTATTTCACTGTTTTGTTTTGCAGATTGAGTGAAGTCTGAAAATCGAGCGTTGGGGGTGGCGAATGGAGATGAAGATGAAAGTTTTTGATGCCTGTAAATCCTATATATATATATATATATATATATATATATATGAGTTATAATCATATGTGAACCACCTCCCAGATAAGAGATAAGAACTAATTTAGATCCATTGATTTTTTGAATTCAAGGGTTGCGATTTAATTAAAGATTTGATATTTTTAATTTTATTTGCATTATTTATTCAAATTAGAGGGTAATAAAGGAACTTTTTTATTTTGCAATTGAATTATTTCTATAACCTTTCCCTAAAATCACTCATTCATGATCATCGATTACTCCAACTAAATCCATCGTTTTTTTTTCACAGGTTTTTCAGATTGGAAGTAAAAAAGTGGCCGACCATCTATAAGAATTCAGAAGTAAAACAAAGAATACTGGGAGAGAATGATTATACACTATTGAAAAATTGTTAAATTTTGTTGCTTTTTTTTATATAGAGTATCCACTATTTTTTTAGTTGCAGTATTATTTTTTTTTGGCGAAATAGGACCGACGACGGTAAAAGGTGTGTATCACATCTTTTTTTTTTTTGTTTCAGAAATTTTAGATTTTGCTGCATTTTGTTGACGGTAAAAGGTGTGTCACATTATTTTTCCAGAAATTTTAGATTTTGCTGCATTTTGTATCACATCTTGGAGCAAATGGATGAAATTATTGTTATGGTCGAAACTCTTTTGGAACAAAATTAAATTTTTTTTTTTTTTTTTTTATGCAGTTTGCGAAGGATTTCATGCGTGTACATTAAATTTAATTATTTATATTTATATATAGTTGCAGTAATTTATAGTTAAATTTGCATATATTAAGCCTATACATTTGCATATATTCACGTGTTGTGATTTATGCAAGATGTATTAACTACTTAGTTACAATAATTAAGCCGGTAAACATGCATTTATTAAGCCTGTAAACTTGCATTTATCAAGCCTGTAAACTTGCAGTATATTTTTTTATTTTATAGTTGTGTGTAAAATTTTTGAGAATGTAAATATATGTAGTTGTAGCAATTAGCCCGTAAACTTACAATTTTTAGGCTTGTAAACATGCATTGATTAATCCTGTAAATTTGCTTCATACAACTGATTGTTTTTTATCTCCATGTAAACTTGGTATATTTTAAGATACTGCAATAAATTGAATAATATAATGCATATATTTCATATTAATAATGCAACTTTCGACGAAGTAAAATATTATTATAATTTTGTGTTAATATTTTTAGAATAATGAAATATTGCAAGCTATATAATGCATTATTTCACATAAATAATGCAACATTGTGCGATAGATAATGCAATATTATGTGATAGATAATTCGAAATGACAAAATAAATTGCTTAAAATTAGAAAATTCTGAAGAAAATAAAATTAATTTTGAAATACACTAATTCACAGAACCAATCCAATTAAATTAGGAAGCAAAAATAATTTAAATTTAAAATGTAGTATTTTAGAAATCAAATCCCACAAAATTAGGGGCGAAAATCGTGCATATATAATTATGATTTTAAAAAAATACGACATAATGCAACTTCTTCCTCTTAATATTGCAACTTTTTTCTCTTAATAATGCAGCGAATTTGATTAAATTTTAAAAATTAATGTGGTTGGTATGTTAAAATTTCTAAAACTGTAAAGCAACTAATTACCTTTTAATTTGGGATCCAAATACGGGGAATATTTAAATTTGTGTACAAAGACATTATTATCCTTATATGCAACTTTTTATCTCTTTTACTGCAGCAATTTTTTTAAAAAAAATGGAATGATCCTACGCGTTTATTTGAATAATCAATGATCCAGATTTGATCTTATTTCACATCTGAGAGGTGGTTTCTATTATAATGCACCCCATATATATATATAGGGAAAACTATGAAAAATACCCTAAACTATTGGTCAACTATGAAAAATACCCTATTGTTTTTCCTTCCTTGAATTATACCCTAATGTTTCATTTTATCAATTAAAAATACCCTCAACTATAAAAAATACCCCAATATTTTATTTATCATTGAATTATACCCTAATATTTAGGGATGTCCATCGGGCTAACCCATCGGATTTCGGGTCAATCCTATCGGGCTGCGGGTTAATCGATCCGAGTCAAATCGGGCTGAAATTTTTTCGGGCTAAAAAATGTTGACCCTAACCCTAACCCGTCGGTTTTCGGGCTAGCCCGTCGGGCCAATGAATTTATTAATTATTTTTTATTTTTAATATCTTTTCACTCTTTTAATATTTTAAATAATAAAAAATAAATAAAATCTTATTTTTCTCTTATAAAAAATACAAAACACATAATTTAACTATTAAAATATAGTATTATTTTTAATTTTAGCAATATTTAAATATATTTTAAATTTGTAAGTAAATAAACTTAACTATGTATTAAATACTATTTGAACTAAATACAATTATATAACTTAAAATTTAATTAATATATATTATCTTAAATATCAAAAGTAGATTTTAGTACTATAATTATGCTAGATATATTAATAAAAAAACTAACCGGGTTAATCGGGCCAACCCATCGGGTTTCGGGCTTCGGGTTATTTGGTCTCAGGCTATTCGGGCTAATTTTTTTCGGGCTAAAATATTTTGACCCTAACCCGTATTTTAGCTCGGGTTAATCGGGCCAACCCGCGGGTTTCAGGTTAAATTGACATCCCTACTAATATTTGATTTGATGCTAAAATTTTTATGAATCATAAATTAAATAATATGTGACATTTCCATTTCTTTGGTATATATGTGGCATATATTGTATTAAAATTTTAACACCGTTAGCGATATAGGGTATTTTTAATTGACAGAAGCAAACATTAGGGTATAATTCAATGATATGAGAAACTTTAGGATATATTTCATAGTAAAGGGTATTTTTAGTGGGCAAAATGAAACTTTAGGGTATAATTCAAGAAAAAGCAAACATTAGGGTATTTTTCATAGTTAACCAATATTATAGGGTATTTTTCATAGTTTTCTCTATATATATATATATATATGTGTGTGTGTGTGAATACGGCCACGGGAAAGGAGGAGGAAGAAGAGGAGATCCTCAAACAGCACATAATTTTTCTCATTCGACATTTTAATCTGATCCGTTTCTTTGCGTGCAAATTTTACGATTCGCAAGTTTGGTAGAACTTGGTTTTACTTTAGTTGATTTTTATTGAAATGGCCTAATTTATTAAAATAATTCAAATAATATTTCAGTTTTCTAAAATAATTCAAAGTTACGAGTTTTCGTGCATGTATCATGGACAATTTTTTGTGTACCAGCGTAAGGACTTTCTTTTTTTTTTAAAAAAAAAAAAAGAAGTTATGGACATATTAATTTTCTACTTTATTAAACAAAAAATAGTTAATATAGTGTTCCTTGATTGTAATATTCTGAATATTCTATTTTTTTCTCATAAATTTACCATAACAACAATTTCACAACACAATTTACTTTAATAATGTATAAGCGAGTTTCTAAATTTTTGTTATGGGATTTTAACAAATATTTTTTTTGTTTGTTAAAATCTCCTAACCAAAAGTTTGAGGAATGACTAATATAGAGAATAAAAAAATATGATGACTTCAAAAAATAAGAGGCGATGCAAGTGCAGTAAATAACGTATTCGTCAATCACAAAGATCATTTTTAACTAATAACAATAAACATTAAAATAAAATTACATGACAAAAAAACATGAGTAAATTTTAAAATTTACTAATACACTAAAATAAAATTCATAATTTTCTAGACTAGTCAAAATTATGTCCTTGAACGCTTGGAATCAATTCAGTTTCGCTCTTTTGAATACTTTTAAGAAATCAATGGAGTCCACATTTTTATGCCAGCTTTTTTCGCGCACATAATACTTATAAATGGAAAATTGGGTATTCGATCCCAAAATTTTTACTTTCTCGAAATTCTATTCCAAGAAATTTCCATCAAGTAATTATATCCTATATTTTAATTCTTTCCCTGAATTATATTCCAATAAATTTTTATCCCGTAATTCTATCCCAATAAATTTTTATCCGGTAATTTTATCCTATAATGTTATTATATCAGTTAATTTTATCATGTCCTATCAGTTAAATTTATCTCGAATAGTTAATGAAGTTCAAATATTATTAACTCAATTGTTTTCTTTTATTTGATTGTCGACATGTCATCCACGTAGATATTTTTTCATATATTTTAGATTTTTTTTCAATTTTAATAAATTTAATGTGATTGTCTACATTATTTATTTTATTTTATCTATGTGCAATATTTTTATTGGAAAATTTAAAAAAAATAAAAACTTTATTTGTTTTCTAAAATTTTTTTCATTTAAAATATTGCATGTAGATAATATAAAATAAATAACGTCGACAACCACATTGAGTTTTTAAAAATTAAAAAAATCTAAAATATATAAATAAATATATATGTGGATGACACGTTGACAATCAAATGAAATAAAACGATCGAGTCAACAATTTTTGAATCCCGTTAACTATTCGAGATAAAATTTACTCATAGAATAAAAATATAGAATAGAATTACCGGATAAAAATTTAATGGAATAGAATTCGGGGAAAGAATCAAAATATAGAATAGAATTACCTGATAAAAAAATTTTGGAATAGAATTCCCAAAAAGTAAAAACTTTGGGATAGAATACCTAATTTTCCCTACTTATAAAAGAAATGATACGTTAAAGTAAATATGCAACTAATCAACGTTATAGGAAAAACATTTGCAAGGTGAATGCGTTGAGATAAGTAGATCATAAAAAATCGAATTTGTGTAGATTTTTGAAAATACAAATTCAAAAATTGATATAAGATTTCGTTATTTTAATGCATCAAGGAACTATTACTGTTACTATTATTACGAAAATATAAAACTATCTGTTAGACAAAATATATCGAAATTAACATTAATGAAAAAAATTGAATTTAAAAATACTCACTAAACCTAATTATGTATTAACCAATTTCACTAATCAAATATTAACTAAAAATATAAAAGCATTTACTAAAAATTATTATGAACTCCTATCTAGGAAAAAAAAAAGCTACATTAAATTTATAAATTTACAAAAACAAAAAGAAATCAAAACAAAAAAATTCAGAGAGGATCTTGTGTGTGAATACAGAGAGGTATATAAGTCGAAAATTCACGAAGACAACGTAGTCTCCAGTAAAGACCAAAAATTCATCTAATAAAATTGTAATCCCCTTTGGAGCTAAGTTAGGCGCAGCACATATCATTTCAAATATCAGAATCAGTTTTCAAGATTCACTATCCTCTAAAATCTTCTCAAATATCAGAATCAGTGAGATCATACCTTCTACTCTTTTGAAGTAATAACAAGCAAACCCAACGCGCCGATGAGTATATACTGCACCCAAGAATCAAACATAAATAGGAGAAATAATGCGTTTGAGTGAACATTTCTCAGACAGGTATGGGTATTTTTAATGTAGCTGTGAAGAACTAACCTTGATGATTGGCTTCTCAGTCATGATTATTGTCACCCAACCTACATATGGCAAGAATCTGACAGAAAAAGAGATGGAAAAACTTCACAGTGAGCGAATACTAAGAATCTGAGAACATGAGGGTAATAATATAATGCACAAGTGGAAGAGCTATATTTTTTTATGGAACTATTCACAGATGTTCTTTTTCTCTATTCCTGAGTCATTTGTTAGGTACTTAATCTTGTCGGATTTATAGAAAGCTGCTTTCTCGAATACCCTTACCGTGTAATTTTTATATATTTTTTTCAGGTTGTCCATATCCAAATCCAAACCCAAACACAACAAAGATTACAGATAACCAAACTCCTATGGGGATTGTCACCCCCTGAAATGGAGAAATCTCTGAAATTTTCCCCCTCCATCGACTCCCATTGATGAACTTACACAAATGCATCAAAAAAAAGAATATTCACCTATATTTTGTGCTTAAAGACTTGCTTCATTCTGTCCAGAACAGCTGGTCTATTGACACAAATTTATTTGATACCTGGGAATCATGAATTAGATTAGGATTAGAAGACTCCTGATTAATTTGCTTTATTGTTTGGTTCGGATTAGCAGTTTGTTAGGAATCTTATAATTAGGGGAGGGAGGTATCAGTTTAGGGTGTCATCTTGCATCCAGAAAAGCTAGGCGGCAATAACTGAGGCAGCAATGCCGAATCGAACGCGAACGGCAAATGAGCAAAGTAGCGAGTGGGTCGCAAGACTCGTCGAGGCAACAGACTAGAAATACACTCCTGGCCCGATGCCCGCTGCAGAGCTTAGTTTAAAAAAGCGCGCCGGTGATGCGCGCGGTTTCGTTGTTGCGGCCTGATATGCGCCGATGCGGGCCGAGGAGACCGAGGTGCGATGCGGAGAGATGCGGTCGAATCTCTGAAGGTAGGCGATGTTTTAAAAAATTAGGAAACAACTTGTAAAATATTTTAAATTACACTAATATTTATATATATTTTTTAGATTTTAACGCTAATTCCCTAAAAATTTCATACCCAAACCTAATCGAACCCTGTGCTGTCGTTGCCCACCCACCGTCCCAACTGAATCGCATCGCAGCCCACCCCTTCACTTGCGCTCGGCTGCCCACCTCCTCAGCGCCGGCGTCGCCAACGGCAGACGCCCTTGCTCGCTCCTCCAACCTGCTCGGCTGCTTTGCTTGCTGCGCTGCTGCCCACCTCTTTGCTCCTTCAGCTGCTGCTCGGCTGCTCGCTCCTCCGGCAACTGCTCCATTTCTTGCTGCTGTCTTCTTCTCTCTGCGTCTGTAACTGCTCCATTTCTTGCCCAAAGTATTAATATTTGAAATTCAAGTCCCGTCCTGCTTTCCTTAATCCTGACTGCTGCGATATTACACATTCTTTCTTGCTATCAACATCCCTTCTCTTTCCCTTTGACTGCTACATCACTTAAGTCCTTTTTTTTTTTTTACCTCATTCAACAGTCTTCATACTTAATATAATCTGATGGATTCTGGAAGCAATTCATTACCTTCTCTAGGATATATATGTATTTTGTTTGATGTTTGTATTTATAATATTGAAATTGTGCATTTAAATTACAAAATATTAAGAATATATAATTTTTACAAAATTTTTTGGAAATGGTCGCCTCATTTCGATGATGCGCTCGCATTCGCATCTCGCCTCATTGCCTCGCATTTTTTGGCCTTACCGCATCGCACCGCCTCATGCCTTTTTAAACTAAGCTGCAGACATTGAATGTGATGATTGGGGACATTTCTGAGGACTCACTCGGACTTTCAATGCAGGTTGGGAAGCAGGGGAGAGAACCGGGGGATCCACCCGATGACAAACAACAGTTTCAGCCTTTGTGAACAAGACTGTTTCGACCGAGCAGCAATTGATACGAATTGATTTGATACCAGGGAATTAGTAATTAGATTAGGAGTAGAAGATTCCTTCTTGATTTGTTTTCTTGTTTGGTTAGAATTAGGATTTAGTTAGGAGTCTTATGAACAGGGGGGGGGGGGGTTAGGGTGTCAATTTGTATTGAGAAAAGTTAGGCAGCAATAGCTGACGGCCTCTTCGGGAGTCCTTTCTACGTTCCAATAAAGATTCCATCATTTGGTTCTATCATCTACTGATCAATTATACTGATTAATGAGGGGATTTTAAAATTTCATCCACCAAAAAACAAGTTTTCTTCATCGGAATGGGCTTCTGGTTTAAAAGCTGTAAGTCTGTCGTTGCTGCTTCAGGAAAAGGGGCATCATTGTTGATGCCCCAAAAGGATTTAGGAGCATCCAAATCAGGGCACAGGCAGGGCTTTGTGGAAGGCGAAAATGTAGAGTTGAAGTTTATGATGTTCATTGATCAAAGAAAAATCATGATATGAAAAATGAGTACTGGGATATGCTACAAAGAAAAATGTGTAAGATGTTTGAAAATACAAGATGATGCTCCAAAATGCCCCATTAAGCAACAATCAGGTTGATAGGAAGCAGAATCACGTGTTTGGCGAGAACAGGCGTGAGCCTACTGTCCGTGGGCTGAGGCATCGATTTGATTTTAATTAAGTTGATTTTCAATTTTAAGTATTTATTTCCTAGTTTATTTATTTGAGTTTTAGATTTAGATTTCCTAGATTATTTAGTTTAGATTGGAAGTTATCCAAAGTATAAAGGGATTGATATCCTAATTATAATTGGATTAGTTTAGATTTGAATTAGATTTGATTTAGGTTTGGTTTTAGGTCTATTTAAGTTTAAGTTGTTTATTATTTTCATTAAGCAATAAAATTATTATTTTGGGAGCATTTATTCGCTTGGGCACGTCTCGTACGTGATTAGGGTTCTGCTTCTATCAATTGGTCCAACCTGCCGGATCCCGTTCTCGCCGAAAAGTCAATCAGGTTATATTTCGACCAAGAGACGAGGAAGAAATTGGTAGAGATTGCGGTTAAACTCGCCACCCTATCTGTTTCGATTCTTCAATCGCAGCATAAGGGTTTCGCAACGCAAGGCACAACGACTATCAGGGAGTCTGCAGCGGCGGGCACACACACTGTAGGCCTGTTGGGCAGTTGGTGTGCCAGGTAGAGCAGCAGCGAGCACTGGGGGTGCGGCAGGTATGAGCGGCACCTTGGGCGCAGGAAGCTCTACGAAGGCTGGGAACGCGAAAGGCACTGAGGGCCTGGGCACAGGCAAGGAGGAGACGGCGGTGCAGCAGTCATCGGTGCAGGTGCAAGAGCCGCGACAGGAACGCAGGCCGCCGGGGAAACAGCAGCGACGGTCGCGCATGGGGCGCGAGAAACTGCACACGCATAAAGGACATCCTTCCCTGGTGGCGCGAGCGACGACTGGCGCGGGGGTACTGCAAGCAGCGCAGCAGCGACGGGTGCTGTGGGTACGGGCGGCGCAGCAATGACAGGTGCTGGCGGCGTGGGTCGCGAAGGTCTGGGCACGGGCACGAGCAACAGCGGGCGTCCGGGTGGCGTGAGCAGTGCAACAGCGGCTAATGCTGGAAGTGTGGGTGTGGGTCGCACAAACAGATGTGGGGGCAGGAGCCGCAACATTTGGCGCGCAGCTAGGGGTGAGTCGTTAGCCAGAAGCGATCAGCCCCTGGATGCTGGGGGAACGAACACGCGACGAGACGAGACTAGGCTGAAGGGCGCAGGTGGAGCAAAGTGGCATCTAGACGGGGAGAGTGCGATGGGGGGCCAGATGTCCCTGTCGGTGTTCAGCGGGGTGGAGCTTATGGGATGGGTTGCTCGTGCAGAGCAGCGATTCCAATTGCACACTATTCCACCTGGGAAGGTGGCAGCCGCAGTGGTGGCAAGGCAGGGGGCTGCGACATGCTGAGGCACCAGACAGCGGCGCGATGGAGGAGGCAGACGCTTCTGTAATGAATTGAAAATGTCTACAACTGCAATACGAGGAGAATTGCAGCTTGAGGCAGTTGAATTTAAGAAAAAGCTGAAGCATTACACTATGGGAGGAAAGGATGAATTTGTGAAGTTCAAGTCTTTTGCCAAGACTCGTTACTCATCACTGTCAATTAGGAAAGGGAAGTTTACATCTAACATTGTGAATGACAAAGGAATTGCAGATGGGGATAAAGACAAATGCAGTATGCCACAAATCGAAGAAGTTATCAGGCCATCCCCTTACCAGTCATGTGGAATCAGTTGAGGGGAAATCGAATGAGTTGCTGGATTCTGAATGGTTCCTGGATTCTGAATGGGGAATAAGCAAGCGAAAAGATGCCTCAAGAGGTTACTTCGGGGAATAGTGGGCACGGTGAAGCCATTCAAATTAAGCGAGATCTTCCAATGATCTTGGTTGCACTTTTAAAGACAAAATCTGGGAGTATTCTGGTTGATATAATCAATAAGAATGGTGTGCAAATGTTACACAGCATAACAAAGAGATCGCTTCATTTTCCAAACTTCAACCTTGAGGACAAGGTTGTTTTGAAGGGGGTTGGAGTTGATAGGAAGCAGAATCACGAGTTTGGCGAGAACAGGCGTGAGCTTACTGTCCGTGGGCTGAGGCATCGATTTGATTTTAATTAAGTTGATTTTCAATTTTAAGTATTTATTTCCTAGTTTATTTATTTGAGTTTTAGATTTAGATTTCCTAGATTATTTAGTTTAGATTGGAAGTTATCTAAAGTATAATGGGATTGATATCCTAATTATAATTGGATTAGTTTAGATTTGAATTAGATTTGATTTAGATTTGGTTTTAGGTCTATTTAAGTTTAAGTTGTTTATTATTTTCATTAAGCAATAAAATTATTATTTTGGGAGCGTTTATTCGCTTGGGCACGTCTCGTACGTGATTAGGGTTCTGCTTTTATCACAGGTTTAGAAAGTTCACTGCAGAATCCAAGTAAATATAAAAAAAGCTGTCTCTACAAGTGGGCTCCAGAAGGACCAGAATACTCCAACTTCATGTGGGGGTAAATACTTCATGTGGGGGTAAATAGAGAAAGAAAGAAAGAAAAGCAATAGAGCGAAAATGTCTCATGAGTCAAGTTGTAACTTCAAATATTATAAAGCTCAAGTCAAGGGGGATTACGACAAGCACCGAGTCATGAGAATTGGAAATCTATACTCATGAAGTCAGAGAGAACTCCTACATCCAAAAGAAAACTAGAATCACAGAATTGACTATGTTCCCTTTCTTAACTATAATATTTCTCCTATAGTCAGCTCTTCACTTAAGAATAAGAAAACGTAAATGAAATTGTCCATTATACAGGATTGCTTACAGCTTCTTATAAGAACTGAAAAATATGAGCCCTACACAAATATGTTACTGGTTATATAATTTAAACCGGGAAAATATTTTGAACATGAACTCACCCAACAGCTCTTCCCATAATATGGTGCCTTTGCAACCAGAGCTGTCCATGAGCATAGAGAAGTCTGTCATCGCCAAAATTGTTATCTCCTGGAAAAATAACAACAGACTAACATAAAACCAACATCTATTTTATAAATAAAGAAAAACAATATTGCATTAAGTTCCTTTCCCCACCTCATCTCCATCATAAACAGCAACTTGAACATGGTTAATAATTTGAAAAGTTGACAACATCGTTGATTGGTTCATATATTCAATCTAGGTTTAATCAGAAAGTGAAATTTTACTATGACGTAATAATAATTTGAGAACATACCTTTTGTAAGGACATCAACTTCTCCACTATCTAGGCGCTCGTGAACCTAAAGTAGCAACAAGAAAAAGGAGAGGACAAGAAGATGAAGCTTTGTCCATAAAGCAAGCATTACTGCACATTGCACAAGCAATCATTCATGGTTTGTATCTCATATGTGTGAGTAATGCATTGTTTCCACTAGTTCGCAGGCAGGTCTAACAAATCCATGTAGCATATCTTCTGTGAGGATGATGTTTGTTTTTGTAAATTTTAAAGAAACTAACAATACTTCTACACTTTCAAGCTAAAGTCATCACCAATGTCATGTATTTCATTCTATGATATGAAAACAAAGGTAAATTGATTTTCCATCCTTAAAATGCTTCCATTATTACACTGAAAACCTTCAAAGTTGATCACTAGCCTCAGGAATTGAAACATTTTTTCCCAAGTTTCTCCATAAACAATAATGGAAAAGCTAATCTTTGCCTAATCCAGAGTAGAAGTCCCAAAGCTAAAATGTAAACTGTGATAGATAAGGCAAATAAAAATGAACTATCAGACCTTGATAACTCGATGGACAATAGGAATTTCACGCCCCTGCCAGAAAGGAAAAGAAAATAGCTTCATTAAAAATTAATTATTAATAAATGTAAAAGCCTGTAACTGTACACAAAATTTGAAGACAAGATATGAAATTCTAATATATGCCATAAATATCTCTCAAGTTGGAAGCTTTAGAGACAGAGCATAGCTCCAAATTATACAAGGCATGAAAATTAACAAGAATATGTCATGAAATGCATACCTTTGATACGCAGAGAGAAGAAACAATACATACTCAGATTAGATTTAAGATTTTATTAGATAGAGATATTTTATTTAATCGTATCGAAATAATATTGGAAATATTAGAATTTATATTTGATTAGATTTATTTAATAATTTTAGAGATAGATTAGGATTTACTTTAGTATTTAATTATGTTTTACCACTAGCTTTATTCCAAGTCAATTAGTCTCAAGGAATTATAATGTTAAGAAGAATAGAATTATTTGGGCATGCTTTTCTTATAGAGATCTCTTAGGAGGAATTCATTTTATTTTTATTGTTATTTAATTTCTTGATTCAACCTCCAATGTCTTATCTTTTTATAAAGCTTTTTATAGATTTCACAGACCAGATGCTAAAATCCCCATAAATCAATACCAATGCAGAGAAGACTATGATATGAAGCAGATTCATTATTACTCCTTCCATCCCACTTGAATTGTCGCACTTACCAAATTGGGCGTCCCAACCGAATTATCACATTTCCAAAAATAGCATTTTTTTACTTAACAATAAAATATTATCCCACTAACTCATTCTACACTCACAACTCTTAATTTCCGTGCCGAAAAGAAACATGACAATTGTAATGGGACGGGGGGATTATTAGATAAGGATATTAGATTATGATTTGAAGTATTATTAGTTAAAGATTTGACTTAGATTTAGATTTACTTTCATTATTAGATTTGAAGTTAGCTAGTGGATTAGATTTAAATTTATCATTAGATAAGGATTAATATTTGATTTACTAGTATTTAAGGAGAGCCTGCAAGTAGGGCTGACAATTCGTGCGTGTTGGGTCGTTATCGTGTCGTGTCTTATCGTGTCGGGTCATTACTGTGTTTGAGCTTAACAGGTTCGTGTCGTGTTCGTGTTTGAGCTTAACAGGTTCGTGTCGTGTTCGTGCCTATTATTATCGTGCGTGACTGTTCGTGTCGTGTTATCGTGTCGAATCAAAATTCTTTAGTCCTAAGTGTACACCTGGCAATTTCTGTAAGGCAGATAGTTATCGTATCGGGTCATTATCGTGTCGTGTCATTATCGTGTCGTGTCGTTATCGTGTCGTGTCCTTATCGTGTCGGGTTGTTATAGTGTCGTGTTGTTATCGTGTTTGAACTTAACGGGTTCGTGTCGTGTTTGTGCTCGCTATTATCGTGCGTGTTTGTGTCGTGTTATCGTGTCGTGTCAGAAATGTCGTGTCAGAAATTGCCAGCCCAACCTGCAAGGGGATTTAGGATGATTTAATGAATGTTATGAACAGAAGAGTCTGTAGGCAGGCATACAAGTCTGCATTTTTTTTAGTTCTGTACAAGTCTTTTCATTTGATTCTTAGTCCTCTTCTCTATCAATTGGTTCCCTTGCCGAATTCCACCGCGAAATTTCGAAACAATTAACAAAAACAAATCTCCGACTTGGCTGCGACTGTGAACAAGATGGCTATAGCTCTCATGCCAACTTCATCAACTCCTTCCGACATTAACAAACCACCATCCGCGGATATTAACAAACCACCACCAATGACAACAACACTGCTAGGGATCGAAACACACTCTCATAATCATACCGCAGCCCCTTCAACCTATACCATACCAAAGGTGGAGCTACCTTTGAGGGGCAAGAACCGCATGTTTGGATAGCTCGGGCAAAACAATATTTTGTAGTCCATCAAACCCCAACTGCGAAACGCGTCGTGTTGGCTTAAAAGCCATGGAAGGAGACGCCTTGTATTGAGTTCAATGGATGTTACGACGTTTCCCAGCTATGGAGTGGTCTCAGTTTACGGCTGAACTGCTTCTACGTTTTGACAATGAATCAACGAATTTGAAGCCATAGGATTAACAAAACAACATGGCTCAGTAGAAGAATAAGTCGCGGAGTTCGTGGCACACGTGACACAACTCCCCAACTTATTTGAATCTTATTATTTAGGCCAATTCTTATCAGGCTTAAACGAGGAGATCAGAAACAGCATTCCTGCCGAACCCATTATGCAAGTTTTTGTGGCTGTACGTCGGGCTTGTCAAATTGAGCGTGAAGGAAACAACACACAGAAGTTAGTTATAATCGTTCCACTGGGGATGGGATTGCTGCTCCAACTCCATGGCCACCGCCAACTAGAATGCAAGAAGCACCATATTTGGAGGAATCTGATTTACTCGTGGCTCATTCCACGAACACTCCTCTATCCAACCAAGAGGCGGTTGACTGCCATACATCCAAGTTGCAGCAGTTGACGACGACATTGATACGCAGCAGATTCATTATTATTAGATAAGGATATCAGATTAGGATTTGAATTATTATTAGATAAGGATTTGATTTAGATTTAGATTTAGATTAATTTTAGATTTACTTCATTATTAGATTTGAGTTTAGTTAGTAGATTAGATTTAGATTTATCATTAGATTAGGATTAATATTTGATTTACTAGTATTTAAGGAGAACCTGCAAAGGGATTTAGGATGATTTAATGAATGTTATGAACAGACGTGTGAGTTTGTAGGCAGACATATGAGTCTGCAATTTTCTGAGTTCTGTACAAGTCTTCTTATTTGATTCTTAGTCCTCTTCTCTATCAGACTAGTGCTCTAAATGATCAAATCCTAGAAGAAGGTAAGTTTGGAGTCTCCAGATTGGGATTTAATCATAGTTAACAAACTTAAAAGCCTGGTCAGAGTAAGAAATTAGTAATACAGACCCAAATACAAGCATGAAATGCAATAATACCAAAATAATATATGATACAGAAACCACGTACATCAACATTGAACACAACGATTTCTCCAGCACGAATAGGGTCCTTGCTCATATGCAAGAACAAGATGTCACCCTGAAAAAAAAGTAAACAATCAAAGTTGAGATCAAGGAAAAATCGAAAGGAATGAAGTGCATCAAAAAATAAGTAATGCTACAACATAGATACTATGTAAAAAGTTAATTTTGAAATTGTAAACGCATGGCAGCTTTAAGCCAATCAGAACAAGAACTGAGATGTTGAGATTTCATCGGACCAAGAACTGGCACTTGTGTGTAATTTGGCAGCAGAAGGGAGATAAGAGTGGGCCAAAAATCATTTTAAATGATACATGACATTTTAAAAACCCTTCATCCACCAACTATATAACTTTTGCGTGTGAATATATCCCTTAAGGCAGTGAGACTAACTTAAAAAGAATGTTGTCATTACAAGGTCATGCGATCAAAGTACTCACCCTCTTAAAGCCAGGCTCCATACTTCCAGAAAGCACAACAACTACTGGAGATTCACTGCCCGTAACACACATTAACCCTTTCCATATAATAAGTGCTGATGTGACGATCATACCTAGAACAAAATACAAACAAACAATCAGCTTACATTCATCTTCCTTGTTATAAGGAAAACAAATAAACAAATATAGCTCAAACCCTTCACCAGAAGCAAACATACAAAAATGTACACAAATCACAAAAGCTACAAGTAGAAACAATCTTTGATGAAAAAAAAATCAACAGATGCACGAGACTTGATGGTCATAAGTTCCAGAATATTGCTCGGTAATTGAATAATTAGTGATTTTTAGGGCAACATTCAGCTAGCATTAAAACAGACAGATATACATATAATTATGCAGCAATGGCAATCTTTTCAGCATATGGAAGACCCGCCGCTACAAAAATCTAGCAACAGAGATTATTATACTTAAAGCTAATCTTCAATACGTGCAAAGGAAAAAAAAAATGCATCACTTTTGAAAATCGAATTGCATAAATGCAAAATTAAAATGATAAAACCCTCCAATTAGATGTCAAAGATACACCCTTTAGCTCATGAAAGCAATTCCTCTTCGTTTTATTTTCAACTAAAACCTATTTACAGTTACCCTTCCGCTGAACTGCAAAAATCTAATATTAATCGGAGGATCTCTACGAAAGCTGCTCCACATTAAAATGACAAACGAAGATGAAAATGAAAACGATTGATTACCGAGGCCGAAGAATAAACAGGCAGCGGCACATGAACTCACGTGTTCAAAACAAATCAAACATAAAACCAAGCAAAGCAAGAAAGGGGAAAATTGCAGACGTTATTCGAGAATTCAACATTAAACGACAAAAGATTGTGCAATTATAAATAGGACTATAAAGAAAAAAGGCAAATTGTTTGCACTAACCTAGGCTGACGGCTTGAGTGACAACTTGTCTGAAATTCAAGGATCTGACCGAATCGATCTGCTCTCCGATCCACCCCATCTTGGCCTCTCTCTCCCACTCTCTGAACACTTAATTAGTAGAAATCCGCACGCTGTGTAGTTATCTTGTGTGTTTTTATAAGTAGGAAGGCAAGGGAGAGTTGGAAAAGAGTGTAAATATTTTCTGTGAGACTGCATATATAAGGAATATTTTGGATAAATCACAATTTCGAAAATATAAGTTTTATAGTTACTATTCAGGTTTTTTTTTTCCTCGTCGTCTTGGCTATAAGACAAATTTAATTTTATTAAAATAATTTTTATTCTTGAAAATATTTATTATAACATTTATTTAAGATTTATCAAGGTAATTATAAATTTAATACTACCTTTTACAAACAAATTTGCAAAGAGTGTGCAGAGAATTTTGAGAGAATTTTTGAGAGAAAATTTTTTAAGGATATTGATTTCAATCGTTTTTCCTTATTTTTCATCTATTTTTTTGCATTATAATGATGATATGTGTTCAAAATCGACTGAGATATCTTATTTTTTAAGAACATATAGTGGTTTTAGGACAGTTTTTCGTAAAAAAAAATACATAGAAAACTTTGGAAAAAACCCTAGCATTTTGAGATCTCGTGAACAAATCGACATCTTGAAAATCAAATGTCGAGATCTTGATTTGTTGAATTAAAAAATGTTGATTTTATAGCGAGATCTCGTTTTAATTCGAGATCTCGACATTTATTTCAAATTAATCTCGAGAACTCGACATCTCTTGGTGGATCATTCCCTAAATTTTATTTAAGATTTTTTATTGATCGCAAATTTTGTATCAGTATTTCATCATACGTCATGGTGGTGCATGGGACAGATCCGAGTATGTGGATGGAGACCCGCAATTGATATATTTGATGCGTGATTGGATCTCCTATAATGCGATTTTGTCTGAGATCTACGAGATCATGCACTGTGATCTCCTCAATACTAGTAACCAACATATTTGGGGCTCGAGACAAGTGAAGGATGGACTGAAGACCGATGAAGATATAATGCGGATGCTATATGAAAATAGCATCGATTCAGTTATATATATGTGGTCACCAAATTGAAACAGAATTAGTCCGAATTTGAGGCACCTTAGTCACAGTCACATCGACCAACTAGAATGTTTGGCCCCAACATCTTATTAGTTGATGATTTTGTAGATGAGGATGAGGCGGCATCCAATGATGATGATGATGATGATGATGATGATTATTATTACTATTATTATTATTATTATTATTATTATTGTTGTTGTTGTTGTTGTTGTTGTTGTTGTGATAGAGAGGAGGAGAAGAGTGATAAGGAGGAGGAGGAGGGCCGGAGTAGGTTGTTTGAGTTATTGGTCAGTGATTTTTCTAAATGGATTCTAGCTCCTGGGTGAATGGATCAATATGGACTATCTAATAATAACTTAAGTCAATTCGTGCTTGCAGCTCGACATGCTCAGGAAGTAAGAAGTTGGGTACTTCCTTTAATAGAGGTTGATGTTCCTTAGCGTTTGGAGTGGATTATGCCCGCAGATTGGGCCCTTACTGAGTTATGCATTGGAGCGACATTTAGCAGGAAGGATGAACTTGACCTTTTTGTTGGACTGCATCACTTGCATCACTGGTTGGAATACTCCACGGAGAGGTCCAACACTACTCGAATCAACTTCAGATGCAAGCATGGGAGTGAATGTCCTTTTATGCTACGGACAAGATAATCTGAAGGTGTTTGGAGAGTATGCAAGTGTGATTTGATGCACAACTGCCAAATGAACATTGATCGTGTTGCTCCCGCCAAGTACCCTCCAGAGTGTTCGGTAAGTATTTCTCAAGTAACTTGGCGGCGGAGGGCGCTATTCTAAAGCCAACGGAGATGATGTCTAAATTGCTGAGCCAAAGCAATTGCCGAATTTTGTGTGTGGTTAATGCATGAGATTTGACAAAAAGCTGAGAGTTTTGAGCCTTGATATTGTCATATCTACCTTGTTTGAGAGAGACGAGATTGAGAGCGAGAAATCTAGAACTTGCATCTATTCTCGATCTATTTGGCATGAGTGTAGTGACTAGAAAATGATATTAGGTCGTCGATTCCTAGTCCTACCTTACACATCGGGAGTATAAGGTGGTTACCTTGATTATTACTTGTCTTTCATATCTTTGACCCCCGCGATTGAGCTTATTTGGAGAATTTTTTTTGATATTATTAGGATCAAGTTTGGGGGAAAAGAGAGAATAAGGGTGAATACGGTAGTGTGACATGGGTTGGTAATTTATTGGTATTTGGTTTGCAATGAATGAGGCATGAAAGAAGAGGAATAAAGAGGATTGATGTAAATCCTAGAAAATGTGGCACATACAAAAAAAAATTGTTAAAAGTGAGTGGTGCAAGTCTTAAAAATATGCACCCACATGAAAAAATGAAGAAATGTGCCAAAGAAAAGAAAGAAAAAGAAAGAAAAAGAGAAAATAAAAATGAAGAAAGAAAAAGAAAGAAAGATTCGATAATGGAATAAGCCTCGGGTTTTAGTGGTTGGTGTTAACGTTTTAGGGGAGTTCTTGGGAAATTGAGGAGTTTAGTTACTTTGGTCTAAAACCACCTACCTGTTAGTTAGCCACGTTATAACCAAAGCAAAGACCTTTTTTATTCTAGAAGCTAACTCATTGTAGTATAGTGGTGAGAATAGATGCAAGCTTATGGAAATTGAGCTCAATATCTTGTGATTGAGCGATTCTCATCATCCCTAAACACGTGAGGGAGTGATTTCATTGCTTTATCCGTATTTGATGAGTGGTTCGAGTCTTTAGCATTAACCGTAACACAAAGTTAGGTGATAATCTCATTTGATTAGGACATGCTAAGATGATCAAGATGAGCTATGAGGTATTTCATGAGGTCAAATGATTGTTTTACTTTGTTTTGATTGAGGACAATCAAAGGTTCAAGTTCGGGGGATTATGATATGTGCGTAAAATGATCTTTATTTCTATGTTTGTGCATGCATTTTTGCACTCATTTTACTCCCATATCATAGGTTTTGTATTCTTTTTTTGTTGTGTTTCCGTGTTTTTGTGTTTCGGATGGTGTAGGTTAGGTTTTGAGCAATATTAAGCATTTTCGGCTTTATTTTGGATGAAAATCACCCGATCCAGCAGAGATCGGTCGATCTGGGAGTTTTAGAGGCAGATCCCGGGCGATCTATGCAGTGCTTGACCGATCTGCAACTTTAGAGGCAGATTTCGGTCGAGCCTTGTCCTTCTCGGCCGATCCAAGTCGTGCTGAGAGACGGTTTCTCTGTTTCTGGACATCCCGGGCGATCTCATTTCATTCCGGGCAATCTGAGGCTCTGCTAGCTCACTATAAAAGGGGGAAAATGGTTATTTTAAGGACTTTTTGTCAAATCTATAAAAAAATCCTCTTAGATTCTCTCTACGATTTCAACTTCCATCACTTTCCAAACCTCACCCAAGGTATCAAGGAGCTAAATCAACATTCCTTGGTAAAGATTTGAAGGATTCGACGGTAGATCAAGGCCAAATACTCATATTGGGAGAAGAAATCTTTTGTACTTTCCTTTGAAATGGTTTGTTGTCAATTTCGAGTTGTAATGAACCAATCCTTGGGTATGATGTTCTAATCTACTTTGGATATTGAATTGAATAAGAATGTGTGAAAATTGAGTTGAAGTGAGTATGTTGACTTCCCTATTTGAGATTGATTCATGCTAGATCTTCATTTTTTTCACTTAGGTGTAGGTATGAGTCAATCTAGGTGATAGTTGACACGATTATTGCAGCCATTACGCAGATAAAAGTGTCGAGAATAGCATGCTTTCATATGGTCCTCTATCTAATCCATGTGCAGAGAAAGGACATAGGATGTTTATTTACGAGCTTAAGGAGTGAGTTAGAAGCTTATAACGTGACTGTTTGCAGTTTCTAGCCTCATCAACGACTAATTCATCGTAACAAGGGATTGGCTAGGGTAGGGTAATAGTCCATCTATCTAGGGATTAAAAGTGTCTGCATCTAGATTTGACTCAATTGGAGCACATTTGGATTCGATTCAACGTCTATTCTAACTCTAGTGAGTTTTTGTGATCCTTGTTCTACCGAGCTTTGAGAAATTTGAAATATTGTTTTTCTTGTATATTGTTGATTGATGAATGTGTTTAATGTTGTTTCTAGATAGATTGGATTCAAGTTTTAGGAATTTAGAACAAATACAATGACTTTGCACTTTCCTAGCTATAAGAAGCCACACGACTAGATAGTACTCCTTAGGGCGATGCGAGTAAGTTCCTTGGATTGATTTTTATTACTTGATTGACCTTATATTTGAGTAATCAATTTTACCATCATCAATAGGTTCGAAAACTATTGTGTACACTGACCATGCAGCTATCAAGTTTCTGTTTGCCAAACAGGATGCAAAGCCAAGGCTAATTAGATAGATACTATTGCTTCAGGAGTTCGACTTGGAGATCAAAGATCGGAAAGAATGTGAGAATGTTATTGCAAATCATCTTTCCAGGTTGAGCATCCAGTGAGGGGCACGATCAGCAGTTGAGGATTCAGGAAACCTTCCCCGACGAGCAGGTCTATGCATGCAAAGATAGAAATCTCAAGGAGTACTATGCTAACAAGACCCCTATGGTATGCCGATGATGCTAATTATTTGGTGAGTGGTGTTCCTCCTCCGGAGTCTACCCCACAAGAAAGGAAGAGGTTTCTGAAGGATGTGCGATTCTACTATTGGAAGGATCCTTATCTGAGGTGCCGATGTGCTGATTCTATTATCCGTCGGTGTGTTCCTCAGGCCGAATTCTTAAAGATTATTGAGGCATGCCATTCTTTCCTAGTGGTGGACATTTTGCTGCCAACCGGACCGCCTTCAAGGTCCTCTAAAGTGGTTTCTACTGGCCGACTATCCATGGAGACTGTAGAACTTTTGTGTCAAAATGTGATAGATGCCAGAGGATGGGCAACATTTCGAAGAAGGATGAGATGCCCTCTACCCCAGTGATAGAGGTCGAGATCTTTGATGTTTGGGGGATAGACTTGTTGGGAAATTAATCCTAAATCTCCCTTGGGATCATATTGTAAAAGGTTTTGTTGGATCAAACCTTAGTAGATTGGTCGATCAATTGCTGAATTCTAGTATAGTCTAAAACTCTTGTAATGTCCTGTATAGGCTAAGTATCGATTAGATTGCTAGAATCATTCCTAGAAGATTGTGGCTGCTAGAGGTATTAGCAGACTAGGATGACTGCTAGAGATAATAGTGGTCAAGTTGCTAAGGAGGGGATTGCTAAGGCATTAGCAATCCTATGTCAAAGGAAGAGATTGCTAGAATCAAGTGCTTAGCAGTCAGAAGAATAGTAGCAGAATGCTAGAAGAAGATTAGCATTTGCTAAAAGCAAAGTATAGCAGAATGCTGAAGGAGTCAGCATTCGCTATCATATAGCAGATTGCTAAAGGCGATAGCAATCCAAAATCAAAGGAATCAAGTGCTAAACATGAGCAACTGCTGAGCAGTCAGCAGTCCGACACATGGTTTAGCAGATTGCTAGGAAGGCTTAGCAGATCGTTCTGAGAAGGCTTTGCAAGGCGAGATAGCTATCAACGACTGCTACACTACCGTTCTGACAGAAGTACACGCAAAGGACAAAACTTTCCCGAAGTAGGTCAGAAAGTACTGTACGACGCCGGAAAGGATGGATAAAGTCGAACCACTCTTGGACGAAGGAGCCGTTGTGTGTAACGGGTATAGAGATTCAAAGTTTGAATCTTCAGGTATAAAAGACATGTCCAGAAGTGAGAGACGACTACTGCTTCCATTACTCACGAGCTAAGGAACCTCAACCACATCAGAAAAAGCATTAACAGTGAGATTCCTTTGACAAAAAAAGAGTGAAAAAGTAGTCAGTTGAGAGCACGAGATAAAAGTGTATTCAAAGCTCTCAACAACCAGGAGTGTCTTCCATTGAATATCTGACACTGCCTTTAAGAGATTCTTTGAAGTTGGTCGAGAATCCAATCATTAGGATACCTTCCATCCTAGGAAGCATCCAAGCAGTCCATCTCTGAAAAGGGATTGACTCCGACGGGCATATTGCAGAAAACAGACAAGTTCAGGAGAGAACTTTAAATGCTACCCCTAGCAGCAAAGGACAAATTTTACGAAGGTTCGCCCTTGACTTGGCCGGAGCTGCAGCTGTCTGAGAAGAACGAAGTAACGGAGGATAGCTTTACTGTGGCCGGCTCGAAAGCTCACCGCCTACAACAAATGTTCGGCAAATCCTTGTATTTCGTATACTTTCTTAGTGAAATTCTTAGCATTTTGGCTAAGGAGTGGACGTAGATATATTGGATCAAACCACTATAAATATTGCGAGTCCTTACTGTTTTATTGCCTACTGTTTACTATTCCGATTTGAAACCTAGCAACCCAATTTGTTAGTGTATAACTGTAAGAAACCCTAAGTACAAGCTGAGCTAAACAATCTTGATAATGAACTTAAGTGTGCAAGTGAACGTTAATATTCCGCTGCATTTCATGTGTGAGCTGATTTGTTATTCACCACGACGACTCTAATCTCGGGACCAACAAGTGGTATCAGAGCAGTAAGTTAAAAGACCGACTGCTTCTGAGTTGCTTTAAGACCAG